>CAUYQV010134219.1:0-60561 GCA_963574575.1 Galagoides demidoff | reverse complement strand
CCTGTGGTCCCAGCTACTTGGGAGGCAGAGGCAGGAGACTCGCTTGAGCCCAGGAGTTGGAGGTTGCTATGAGCTGTGATGCCATGGCACTCTACCCAGGGGGATAGCTTGAGGCTCTGTCTCAAAAAAAAAAAAAAATTTTGAATCTCTTTCACATCATCTCATTTTATTTTGGAAACAATTTGGGCATTCTTCAAAGTCCATATTTGTATTATTTTCATGATATTTTATCTATCGAGTGCCCTCTGTCTTCAGACTTTTTTATTATATCAATGTACTCTTTTATAGAAGGCTAGGGTAGCCATCTTGAAGAAGATAATTTTATACAAAATAATGAGAGCCTAGTGTTCCTTGCTATAGAGTTTGCCTACCTACCACTTAGAATGTCCCTTGTCACTGGAAGTACAGTTTCCATGCCCTGGGAACTCTTGGGCTGATAAATGTATGAACAAACTCTTGTTCTCGCCTATCCCATTGGTCTAGACCTAGTGTCAGGTGCTGGACTTGACCTTGGGGATGTGGGATTAAAATGCACAGTCTCTCTGACATCCCTCCAAAGCAGAATTGAAAAGGAAAGTTGCAGGGCCCTTTGGTCTGTTTGGGGAAGGCAGTGGCTGGAAGGGAAAGTCGATTTCCTTCACAGGGCTTGGCTGTGCGGGGAGGGACAGCTGCCTTCCCAGTGGCATTCACAGCTCCTCACCTGTCAAGTCAGGGCTGGCTCCTGACTCCCCTGTCACACTTTATCTCAGTAACAGAGTAAAGCTATACGTTGGCCTCTTAAATGTCACCACCTCCAGGGCCTCCAAAGAGTCTAAAATGGTTCTTTCCAATCAGTGGCCATCTGGAAAGCTTTTTGATTTCCTTGACTCAAGGTTTTGAGTGCTGCCGTCTTTCTTCTCCTTCAGATGAACTTTCAGCTTGAGATCACTTCATAACTGAGTCATCTTGTACTCTCAATGCAGGTGGCTATCCGTATCATCTTTACTGTCCTTGACAGCAAATACGTGGGCTTCAGACTGACAATTGGCATCTGGGCTCTGCTGGGATGGGGAAACAAAAGTGGACATGGTTTTTTCCTCTCTGTTTAGTGAAAAAGAAAGGAAATAAAGAAATGTGGTAATGCAGTGTAGTAAGGACTAAGATACAAATAAGCACAGACAGCTATTAGAAAACAGAAAAGGGCATCAAACCAGAGTAGGCTTGCCAGGGGAGGCTTCCTGGAGGACGTGACACTTGAGTTTGATCTTGAAGGATGAGTAGGACCTTCCTGAGCAGTGGAGGTGGGGGCAAGACATCCTGGAACTGGGAGAAGCATAGGGTGAGACGGAGCCTCCGTTTTCTTACCTGCAAAAAGCTGAGCTACTCCTCATAGGCTTATTGTCGGGATACAGAGTTGATTGATGGAAATTGCCAGAGGCTGTTGAGAACAAAAAAATAAATGTCTGACTCGTCCATTTTAGCCCCTTTGCCCCTCTGCTGGGGGCCCACACCATGTGGTTCCTCCTCCGTGTTGGTGCTTAGGACTTGGGGTCTTGGCATTTATCTGTTTATGAGCAGTCGCCCCTGGTGGACTGCAATTCTGTAGGTAGAATGATCAGAGGATCCCAGCTTATTGGATATGGGAGTGGCTTCCTCCTACAAGCAGCCCTTAACTAAGCCAAAGCTCCAAGACAAACTCCAGGATGACTTTCTCCGGGGGATATTTATGTTTAAGGATAGTCTGGGGTTATATTTCTGACATTCTCTCTTCTCACCCAGAATCCAAAGGAAGCAAATTCCTCCCTGCATCCTACTTGGGACACTGTCCTTAGCATGCACTGATGTCTCTGAAAGGCTTAGGACAGTGCCCTGCCTGTGGTGGGACTCAAGAAATATCTGTTGCATGAATAATGAGCCATAAAAAGCCAGGCACACAGCTCACTCTGCTCAGTGCCATGTCTGCGTGGCCTGGTGTCTGACTCCTGGTAGGCATATGAGAATCAGGTAGCTTCTATAGCAGGCCGTGCTGACTGACCACTTAATCCTCCCACTCTCTATCCACGTGGACACCGTGGCTGCCGTGGCTGAGCCGAGTGCAGCTGTCAGGCACATGGTTTCCCTGCATCTGTGCAAGCCAGCTGTGCAGGGATCCATACAGTGATCCAGGCTGGACTGCCCTATTGTGTTTTCTAGTCTCTGCTGCCACAGATCATGAAGTTTGTAGCTCCTCCCTCTGGAGAGAGTGTTCCAGGGTCCCGAGATGACACGAGGGTACCCTCCTTCTGTTTCATTTTGAGAGTGCTACTGGCTACAGGTGAACGTGGGCTCAATGTATCTGAGAACAGTGGTACCAGATGGCCACCTGGTGACACTGCTGTTGTGCTCATTGACCCAGAACCTGCTCCATGGATACCTGTGGCTGCATCACTTCATCCTCCAGAGTGGGAAGAGTCTCTGCACTTACCTTCCTGCACTTCCTGGGCCTCTGTAGCCATAAAGTCACGCCCAGCCATTCTGAGCCTTTCCCTGAGTACTGATTATCCTTGTGCTGTAGAAGTGGCCGTGGCAGGAAAAGAACCTCGTGGACATGAGCTTTACCAGACATAGGAGGTGAGGTGTGTGATAGCAGCCCCCGCCTCACCTATCAGCATGAAGGAAGAGGACCCCCAAAAGCAGGAACGGTGTTCTCTTTGATCTGAACCATAGCCCTAGCATCTTGATGAAGGTTTGTCTCATGGGAATGAATAGATTTCAGCTCTGTTTCAGTTATATGAGTGAGGGGCAGGGAATTCTGGAGCAGCCAGGACATCTCCTCATTCTACCCCATGTATGGGGGTTCAGTATTGACTCAGCTTCCTGGTCCGGCTGGTCCAAGCCACGTTGCCCAGACCTTAGATCTGTGGGCCATGCCCCTTGGTACACTTGGTGTGGGTCCAGCTTAGCCCAGGCAGCCTCCAGGCAGCAGCCCCAAGAACTAAAGTATCAGTGGGGATTTCTGTCCTAGGGCAGGCCTTCTCCTCTCTCTGTCCTTTCCAGGTCTTCATGCTACCAGCTCTGTATAGACGTGAGCACCTAGTGTTCCCAGATGTTCAGGTATAGCTAAAAAGAGGATACAGGAAACAAAAGCGGGGGCCGGGCTGGGCCTCTGTCCCCACAGGTCCCCTTTTCAGACTTCCTCACCCACCTATACCGTCCTTCTCCTTACAGGCTCCCCTGGCCACACCGGTTCCACGTCCATGAGCCCGTCGGCAGCCTTGTCCACAGGGAAGCCAATGGACAGCCACCCCAGCTACACGGATACCCCAGTGAGTGCCCCACGGACTCTGAGTGCAGTGGGGGCCCCCCTCAATGCCCTGGGTTCTCCATATCGAGTCATCACCTCTGCCATGGGCCCGCCGTCTGGAGCTCTGGCAGCCCCGCCAGGAATTAATTTGGTTGCCCCACCCAGTTCTCAGGTAGGTGTCCTTCCTCTCCTTGGCCTTTCCAGCCATCTCCAATGGTTTCACCTGGGCTGTTCCTGCAGCAGGCCCAGCACCCAGCAGGTGATTGATGTGTGCTTGCTGAGGGGATCATTCTCTCTGCAGACTTCCCCCCTGCAGACCTTCAT
This sequence comes from Galagoides demidoff, assembly GCA_963574575.1. Classification (NCBI taxonomy): domain Eukaryota; kingdom Metazoa; phylum Chordata; class Mammalia; order Primates; family Galagidae; genus Galagoides; species Galagoides demidoff. Next base: position 56,975 of record CAUYQV010134219.1, on the reverse strand, counting down.
GACATGCGTCCTCAAGCTGAGCAGTGCTGGAGAACCGAGGACGCCTTGTGGTTCAGGAAACTGTGACCAGGAGGGAGCCTCTCTTGTGGTTTTGATGGTTCTGCTCTAGCTGTGATTTCAACATCTCTCAGGGCTGTTTGTGTCATCAGTGGGGGTGAACCTCTTTTATTGTTCTAAATTCAATAATGACTATTTCATTGAATCATTGAAGTGCCACGTGCTCTTGTGGAAATGATCAGGACATGGTTCTTGCTCTCCAGGGGCTTACAACTGAAAGGGAAAATGGGCAGGTGTGGCATGTGGATAAATCTAGAACAAGGCAGACTATGTTTCACGCTGTCTCTGAGATTATGGAAGCCAAGAAGAAAACTTTACCTTCATTCTGCATGCCTTTTGCTATAACAGAGAAGGTGTATGTGCATGGTGAACACTGGGTTGCTGCTCTGTGGAGCTTATAGGATGGCCAGATGCCTTTACTCCCTCCTTGCAATGCTACCCTTAGGTCATCATCCTTCTTATCTTATAGAGTTGCTGTTGCTGCAATAATGCTGTGTAACTAACAGCCTCCAAATCACCACGATTTTTTTTTTTTTTTGCAGTTTTTGGCCGGGGCTGGGTTTGAACCTGCCACCTCTGGTATATGGGGCTGGCGCCCTCTCCTTTGAGCCACAGGTGCCACCCAAATCACCATGATTTACAAAAACAAACACTTATCTTCTCACTCCCAAGTCTGCATTAGGATAGGATAGCTCTGCTTTAGACACGGGGTGAGCTGGACTTGGCTGCAGGCTCCTCATGTCCCAGGCTAAAGGAGCTGCAGCAGCTACCTGGGGGATTCTTTTCTCATGGTATCTCACAGGAATACAGAAGGCCCAGCCAAATCCAGAAGGCATGCTGAAGTCTCTGCTCACATCATGCTCACTAATATTCTATCAGCCCAAGAGAACTGTAAGGGCAATTCTAACATTGAGGGGGCAAGGAACTAGACTTTGTTTATCCTCGTAGGAGGTACTACAAAGACGCAATGAAAAAGATGAGTTAGGAAAAGTGAAGAATTAGGAACAACAACCACACCTACCTCATACCTGCCTCTCTGCCCACTGCTCTGACCAATGGCACGCCTAGAGGAAGAATTGGTAGGTCCTTATCATGGCTAATTTTATATGTCAGCTTGACAGATCCACAGCTGGTTCTGTCATTATTGGTTAACCATTATTCTGAGCGTTTCCAGGTGAGATTGACATTTACACAGGTAGACTGAGTAAAGCAAATTTGCCCTCCCTAATGTGGGTGGTGTCATCCAATCAGTTGAAGGTTTGAATGGGGCAAAAAGGCTGACCTTCCTCTGTGTAAGAAAATGTGTGTGGCCTTCGAATTAGGACTTCATTTTTTTTCTGCCTCCCACCTTGAATTGAGACATCAGCTCCACCTGGGCTTGAGCCTGCTGAACTTCAGATTGTGTTGTCAGCTCCCCTGGGTCTGCAGCTTGCTGACTCTCCCTGTGGATTTCGTCAACCTCCATAGTCACATAAGACAGTTCCCTGGCTCGGCGCCTGTGGCTCAATCGGCTAAGGCGCCAGCCACATATACCTAAGGTGGCGGGTTTGAATCCCCAGCCCGGGCCGCCAAACAACAATGATGGCTGCAACCAAAAAATGGCCAGGTGTTGTGGCGGGTGCCTGTAGTCCCAGCTACTTGGGAGGCTGAGGCCGGAGACTTGCTTGAGCCCAGGAGTTGGAGGTTGCTGTGAGCTGTGATGCCATGGCACTCTACCCAGGGTGATAGCTTGAGGATCCGTCTCAGAAAAAAAAAAAAAAGACAGTTCCCTATAATAAAGCTCGTAGTAAACACACACACACACACACACACACACACACACATTTACCTCCTATTATTTCTGCTTTTCTGGGGAACACTGACTAATACAGCCTTGAAGCCTCCTTTGAATTTAGTGTTGGAAGAAGAGGCAAGAGTCCCCTTATGTCAGCATTTCCTGCTACTGCAGAGAGAGCTTCAGAGACCATGCCCAGAGCCTCTTCTGAGACACTTCAGAAAGCAAAGTCCTATGGGGCCACAGAATACGTGTATTAGAGCCCATTGTAAGGACCTCAAAATGGATTGCTCCATGGGTTACAGAAAGTGGAGACAGCCTTAGAGATGCCCCAGTGCGGAGATGGCATAGGTGAGCGAAAGAGGGTGTGTGTAGTCAGTAGGGCAGGTGGGGTCTGGGGGCGCCGTCCTGCTCCCTGGAAGCCATTCAAATTCAAAGAATTTTAAAGCACTCCCAAGTTAAGTGAAGTACTTCCGGGGGTCTTATTTGGCCAGACCTTTTCACCCCCTTTCTAATCTAATGGTTCTCACCTGCAGGACCCTTTCCCCAAATTTCTCTCTTATCCCAAATTTTGGCCCTTGTGGAGGCTGCCTAAGCCCCACGGAGATTCTAACTGTTCCGCCCCTGCCCAGCTGAGGACCATTCATCCTGTCCAGATACTTCATTCCATCAATGAAGGAATGAGACTCAGGGAGCCCAAATGATTTGTCCCCTGCTCACACAGCCAGTTGCCAGAGAGCCAGGGTCAGCACCCTTGTCTCCTGATCTCCAGCCCTGCATTCACCTAGCGCTGTGATATATGCCGACTTCAACAGTGACCCCTGTGACCCCAGCCAGTTGACTGCCAAGAATTAAAGGATGAGTAATCAATGCCCCCAGGAATCTCAAGGGGAGGTGGCCCCATCATGCAGAGAAATTGCAATGTGGTGTTGGCTCTGCTGTCACGGATGTAGGGGAGGAACCCGAGAGGAGCAGAGAAAGGGGACCGGTGAACTGTACACTCATAATATTTCTCTGTCACATTGCTCAGAGCAGCGGGGACAGGGTGAGCAGCATACATGCATGGATGCCACTCCCACCTGCAGTAATCAGCAGAGGTGCCCATAATCTGCCCTTTATTCCTTTCTTTCCTGTGGACAGATTCCAGGAAGGTGAGAGAAAGCCCACGGTTAGAGACAGAAAGATACCCTAATGTTCTGAGATGAAAGTTGCATTTTGCGAAGGGCGTTGATCATTCCAGTAGAGCTATTCATGAGGACCTACTATGCATCAACACTACTTACTGCTGTCCTGGGTTTTAGGGACAAGCACTGAATAAGGTGGCCAAAGTCTTGCGACCCCTATGGCAATTACACTGTAACAGGCAAGAACGACAAAAATAAACAAGATAGTTTCAGATAGTAATCACTCTATCTATGAGGAAATCAAGCAGGGTGAGGCGATAGAGTGACAGGGCTTGTGGGTAGGAATTGGGCAAGGCACCCTCCCTCCAAGGCTGCTTTTAGCAACCGCACTCGAGTCTGACTGAGCCAAACCAGGCCGGTCGAGTTATCTGCAGGGCTGAGCGACTAGCAGAGCCACACTGTTCCTGGACCATATGTCTGTACAGAGGGATTGGGGTTGAAAGGTCAACTGGAAGCTTTGGGCCTGGCCAACTGGGCTGTGTGCAGAGGCCAAGGCCAAGTTTGGCTTTTGGGAGCTATATTAAGCTTGCCAAGTGCTGGTGGAGCTCAGCAGCCTCGGCCTCTGAACAGCATTCTGGGCTTGGGCTCTGGAACCACATGGTGGCAAAACTTTGCCCAGTTAACAAGATGGCATTGAACAAAAGGCATCCGTGTTAGCCACGGTGAGTTGGACCTGGAATAATCCGGGCAGACAATTCTCAAGCATCTTGCCTGCCTTGCCCAGGATTGGGTGTGAGGGGACTCGTGACAGAAGCGTGCTCCTTCTGTGACCTGGGCCTTGGGTAAGCACGATTGGAGCAGAGCGTGGGGCAGAGAAGCAGGAGGCAGGGCCCTACTCTGTGCTCTGCTGCTCGGTTGTCTGAACTTCTCTTTCTGGACCTGTTGAATTTTTGATCTTGAGAACCGGTAGTGCGGAAGCAGGGACTGGGTCACATTTTGCAAGTCACTTAAACTTGTTTTTGTTTCAGTTTCTTTTTCTCAGTTACAAATACTTGCCCTGATTACAGGGATTTTTATGAATGTCAAATGAATTTGAGTGAGTTCCTTTTTATGAGTGTGTGTGTGTGAGACGCTGTGCATTTGTCTAGGTGCTGTGTGTTGGCTGGCCTCTAAGCCAGGCTCTGTAAGCCTTTCCAGTGTTCCTACCTCTTTTCTCCCGTGCTGAACTGTGCTGCCCGGTCTGGGTTCTAGCCCTGCTAATTTCTGCTTATCTAATTTGTTAATAACTAAATGATTATCCTCTGAGATCTGTTTGCATTTTTATAGAGAAAACTTAGAGAATAAAAACCACAAATGTTAGAGGTGGGATAGATCTTAAAGTTTATCTAGTCTGATGGTTAAAAAAAAATTAAGTCATAAATGCTTTTCCTCCAATGAAAACATATTTGGTGGCCCAGTATACACATCAAATGCAAACAGACCTGGTTTTTGCAGCCTCAGCCTCCTGGCCTCCTGCCACACGCACTTGAGGTTTGAAAACCACCAATCTAGGCTGGAGATGAGGAAACAGAGTCTCTGCTAAGGGGCATGACCTGGGTAAGGTGGCACAGTGGGAAAGTGGCAGGTGTGGGCCAGAACCCAGGTCAGAGGTCTGAGCTCACTATTTGTCATGACAAAGACCCTAACTAGATTGTAGGAGTGCTACTGTAAGGGGTCAAGAACGGGAGCACCTCTCTTCAGCCTGGCCTTTGATGGGATGATTTGGGCTGAAGACAGCTTGAAAATGCAGGAGCCAATATTCTATGATGGCTACAGAAGCATTCAGAAGGCATTCAGTCCTGGGCTGAGTCTGCAAAGGGAGGATAAGCCAGCAGGCGAGTATGTTTCTAGGCCGTTCTCAGGGAACAGCCGGCTTGCGTGCAGCCGCAGATAGGAGCTGCCTGATGGATCTCGGCTCTAAGTGCTTATTTCAGTAGAGCTGCTTCTAATGGAACAAGACAGCTGGGATTGGGGGACTTGGGGACCAGGCAGCTAATGGGTTTATGCTCTGATGGCTGCCTTTGATCTCATCTGCCATTGCTCTGAGCCCAAACCCCAAGCCAGCCAGAGAGAAGGACAGAGAAGAGAACATTAGCTCACCTGTCCCAACCACACCCTTCCACTGCCATCCAACTCAGGAAGTGGTGTGTTGGAGAAGGACTGCGGGCTCAGACTGGGGAGACAGTGCCCCAGAGAAAGTCTGCCCTTCCAGGGGTTCCTGGTCAAGGAGGTGGATGGGAAGCTGGTGGGGGAGGTGAGGGCCAAGACTCTCCTGCTACTCAAGGCAGATGCCGTGGGGAAGGAGGAATGGTGATAGGATCCAGGAGTCTGAGGTTCTAGCTCCAACCACCGGGAGCTGCCAAGTCACTTAACCTGGTACTGGGACTGTGCCACACTTTGCTTGTCTCTTCCAGTCTTCCCTCACGCTGCTGCCTCCCTTAGTCCCTACGGCAGAGCCTCAGGGCATTATTCTCCTGCTCCAAACTGTAATGGCTCCTCACTGCCTCCGAAGCTTCAGTTCATTCTTATAACCAGGCAATCTAGCTCCCAGGCTCTGCCACAGCCCCTTCTCAGCTTTACCCCCCATTTACCCAAGGGCGTGTTTGCTCCATAAACACTTGGGTGTCTTTTTAGGCCTCAGAGCTTTTGCCCCTCACTGGTTCATGCAAATCCTACCCAAATGTCACCTCCTTCAGAAAGTCCTCCCTGATCTCACTGGCTTGTGATCTTTCCCTCCTAAACTATCACAGCTGATTTTTTCTGGCAATGGCCAGTTCCTTGAGGCAGTACCTGCACCTTCTTCCTTTTTGTATCTCCATAGTATTACTGAATGAACCACTTTACAGCTCAAAATCCTCATCTGAAAAACAGGAAGATCTCTTAGGGTTGTTGTGGGGATTAACAGAATTAATTAGCAGTGAGTGGGCTTTCCACAGATGGTAGCAATGGCAATAATTACTCTTTGGTGATGGCTGCAGGCTGGGGACAGTGGAATTGGTCCCACTGGATGGGATGGGGAGTGGGATCCTCCTGCACACCATGGGGCATCTTTACCCATGACCTTTCTTGTCTATCTGAGGATCTGGGGACAGAGCCATGGCTAGCTAAAAGGCTCTCTCTGTGGGGTTATGTGACCTAAAATTCTTTCATTTCATGGTGCAGATCTAAGTGCTAATCTCTATTTCCTTGAGGCCTTGGGGAAAAGTTGTTGCCGAGAAGTCACACTGACGGGATCCACACTACCCTGGTGGCTCCTAACCCTGCTTCACATTAGTATCTGATAAGCTTAAAGAGATGACGGCACCACAGTGCTACCTCAGGCTACTGAGTCCGAATCTCTAGGCTCGGGGCCCAGGCAATGTTTTTTTCCCAGCCCCCGGGGTCAAGAGCCACTTTACTAAACCAAGACAAAGCAAAATACTGGATACATATTCCAGATGTCTCGTCTTAGCCTTGTTTAGAAAAAAAGGGGGGGAGGAATTCTTTGACCAGTATGTGCCTTCATCCACGATGCAGATTAATTTTTTAAAATTCCAGTGGACTTTGATTTTAAAGCAAGGCCCTAAAGGCTGTGTCTTTTTCTTCCCCTCTTGTATGTCATGTCTCACAGCGTTTTAACCCCAAGCCTCTGTCTACCTCTTATGCTCGGTAAATATTTGCTTAGTGAATTGAGAAGAAATTTAACTCAGCCTCTGTCATAGATTTATGTTTTATTGATCATTCCTTCTGTCCCAGAGGCTTTGACTCAAGAGGAAAATCCTACCTTGGGTTTGGTTTGAGAATTATAGTCATTTTGTTTAGGCAATGTGATTTTTTTTTTTTTTTTTTGGACAGAGTTTTATTTTGTTGCCCTTGGTAGATAGCTCACAGCAACCTCAAACTCTTGGGCTCAAGCATTTCTCTTGTTTTAGCCTCCCAAGTAGCTGGGACTATAGGCACCCACCACAATGCCTGAAGATATATATATATATATATATGTATTTTTTTTTTTACAGTTTTGGCCGGGGCTGTGTTGGAACTCACCTACTCCTTAGAGCCACAGGTACTGCCCCACCTGGATAGTTTTTAGAGATGGGGTCTCTCTCTGGCTCAGGCTGGTATTGAACCTGTGAACTCAGGCAATCCACCCACCTCGGCCTCCTAGAGTGCCAGGATTATAGGCTTGAGCCACTGTACCCAGCCCTAGGCAATGTGATTGAAAATTCAGATGGACCATAGGGAGTCAGGGGGTCCTCCTTTCTACCCCCAGATATTTGCCAGGTATCTCTCCTGGATACTGGAATGCATGCATATGCCACGCCTCCTTCATCTGCACCTGCTTGGAAATGTTCTTAATTTCTATGCATGTTCTGACACCTGGATAAGATTGTACATTTTGGAGAAATGAGAGACATATCTTCTAGGTTTTATATCTCCCTTCCCGGGGCCTAGTATGTTGCTCTGTTTCCATGGATACTGTGAAATAGTATTGATTGGACGACTGGTTTATATTCATTCAACTTATTTGGTGAATACAAAACACTTAGCAGCTGTTTCTTAGTAATCATTCCAAGAACACTGGGAGGCACCGGGGTAATAAGGGATGAGGAAAGGGATAACAGAAGATTCCTTTATACGCGGGTCATGACAAAAGTTTGGAGATACACAAAAATCAATAAACATAAAATCCATGTGGACAGGAACAAATGAAGCCTCTCAGCTACACCAATCGGCCGAGCAAGTTGAAACTTGCACAGGTGAATCAGAAAGGACACTGCTGACCATGGTTCTTGGAAGTGAGATAATAGACCCTAACACAGTCTGTCTCGAAACTTTCATAGTGACCCACATACAGCATTCAAATCTACCAGCTCCACACTGTGTGCTGAGCCTCATGGGGAGAGCACAGAGAAAATGAGGCAGAGACAATCTCAGGCTCTACAGATTCTGCAGGTTCATGGGAAGAGAATATGTGAGTGACAAACAAGCTCAAGAACATGATCAGGGCTTTTTTAAACCCAATTTTTGGTACTAATGCAATGATTTAGGCATTTGAGTTAGCATCTCCAGTGGACTCATCAAGGTGACCATTACTCACTCAAATCCTTCTTTTCCATTTTACTATGAACTCTGTCTTCGTGTGTATTTTTCTTGCTTTTGTATCCCAGAGCCTGGCATGGTGCCTGGCACTGTGAGCACCTGGGGTGTGTCTGTTGACTGGCTAATGAGTGGATTTGCATTTTTTTGATTGGCTCTCTTATGTGTAAGTCAATGTTTTTCAACATTTTTTTAAATCACACGGCACACTTGAACCTATAGTTAAATTTCCACGGCACACTTAAATTATGTTGATTAAAAAAAAGAGACTATACTTACAGTGCTTTGAACTTCTTTTGGGAATAATTTAATTAATGACCTTTAAAATTTTTGTGGCACACCTAAGATGCTCTCACCCCTGGAGTAAGCCTGTTGCCTGAGGGCCATAGCTTCTCCTGGGGTGCTGTTTAATAGGCAGTGGGTAGGTGATAACAATTTAAAAACACACAGCTGGTCTTGGCCTAGGCACAGAGTTTGGCATGGATTGTGAGTTCAGATAAATCACATGAATAAAATAAGTCCAAGACCAGTCTGAGCAAGAGCAAGACCCTGTCTCTAAAAATAGCAGGGCGTTGTGGCGGGCACCTGTAGTCCCAGTTACTCAGGAGGCTGGGGCAAGTGAATCACTTGAGGCCAAGAGTGTAAGGTTGGTGTGAGCTATTATGCCGCGGCACTCTGTCTCACAAAAAAAAAAAAAGAGAGAGAGAGAGAGAATGGAGATATGCTGTGACTTTTGGTTTTAGGTTTTGGCTTCTAGAAATGATTTTGTTCCTCTTGAGCCACATTTTTCTCTCCTTTCAATTCCCATCGCAGGTAGGCAGCTTCATGTACTCTGCACTTAGAAACTACTTCTTGAAATAGAACTTGTTTTTTTCCAAGTTTGCTCTCACTGCCTCAGGTCTCAGGATTGGATTTACTCTGGCTCTGGGCTTCACAGTGTTTTTTTTTTCCTCTGGCAGCTAAATGTGGTCAACAGTGTCAGCAGTTCAGAGGACATCAAACCCTTACCGGGGCTTCCCGGGATTGGAAACATGAACTACCCATCTACCAGCCCTGGGTCTCTGGTTAAACACATCTGTGCCATCTGTGGGGACAGATCCTCAGGTACGTGCAAAAGCTGGCGGCCCTGCCATGGGTCCCAGAGAGGGGGGTTGCTCCCCTGTCCATCTGGAGGCTTTGTACCCAATGAAAGAAAATCGGCCCTTTAGGATGGTCCAGCGGGGGTCCCTGCCTATGCCTTTCTGTCACTGGGTTCCTAGGCTGCAGTCTTGATGCATTGAAAGTACAGTTGCATTTTTGAGGATTTAATGTACAGGCAACGTTTCCGAAGCCCCTCTTTAGAGCCACACGATTGCGTGTGTATCTCACATAAAGAAGCTGTTGTATCTCAAGCCAGATCGTCCTTGAAGTTTTATAAAAAAATTATTTGTGATTATAAAAAGTCCCTAATAAATAATTATAAACAAAATGTCCTGATGTAGAAAAATGGAAAGAATTAGAAGACTACAAAGAAAAAGTAAGAACTTGCCCATAATATACCCAAGAAAGATGAGCCTTTGAAGAGTTTAGCATATTTTCTTCTGGAACATTCTAGGTTTTTTAACATGATTTTATGGGCAAAAGCAAATGTGTTTTCACTAATTCATCTTTAGTCCTGTTTTGCTTTTGCCCAAGTTCCTTCTTCCCTGACTTCTTTCCCTTCTTCTCCATCCTTCCTGCCCTCTCTCTCCCTCCCCACCAATGTTCAACACATTGGAATCTCTGATTTGATGATTTGAAGAACAAGAGCTGTCCACGATGGCTGACCATCTCCTCGTCCTCTTATTGTCTCCACAGCCACGACAGAATGTCATGCCATTGAAAGTTCCAGCTTCCTGCAGCTTATTTAGCTACATGGCTGGGGTTTGTTTGCTCTCAAAAATCCTTTCCAAATCATGCAGCCTTGGCCACTGCCCTCACAGAATGCCGGCCACAGTCTGCCAGAGCGTTCCCTCCTCTGCAGTGGTTATTTTAGCTGAAAGTCTGGGAGGCTCATTCATATATTAAAAAGCCGTGGAAATGACTGTGTCACACAGTTGACAAATTGGTGCCATGTTTCTCTAAGACAAATATTGTATTTCAGAGCTGACAGCATTCGGCTGTTGGAGCCCGGGATAAAATCCTGTATTTATCATTGCTGTGAGTTTAGTAAATTAGTGTGGTCAATTAATTAGGCAGAAGCTTTCCTCCAGGCAGGCTCTCTCTCGCTGCCATTTCATCTTAGGGTGGCGTCCTCTGCAATACAAACTCCTGGCATGCTGGGAACCTAAATAAAACCTGGCAGGTGGATAGCTTAGTGGCATCACATATTACACTCAAGAATCATAGATGTGGCTCAAGCGGCTAAGGTGCCAGCCACATACACCTGAGTCGGTAGGTTCAAATCCAGCCTGGGCCCACCAAACAACAATGACGGGTACAATCAAAAAATAGCCAGGCATTGTGGCAGGCGCCTGTGGTCCCAGCTACTTGGGAGGCAGAGGCAGGAGAATCACTTGAGTCCAGGATTGGGAGGTTGCTGTGAGCTGTGATGCCACAGCACTCTACCCAGGGGGACAGCTTGAGGCTCTGTCTCAAAAAAAAAAAAAGAATCATAGATGTTTGAGATGATTTGTTTTCTTGTATTTTTCAAGTTTTGTAATTTCAGTTAATTAAGCCTAGATGCCTGGTGTATAGCAGCAAGAAGATTTTTACTTAGAAAGAGTATTGTGGTTGAGTTATGATGTCTATGAGGGGATGGGCATGGTGGCTCTCCTGATACGAATTGGCCACCTCTACCTGGGGTAATTACAAACTGAATGTGTGGAGCAGCTAATAAGAGCCATGAGACACTAGATTATTCTGGGTCTACCTGCTGTCAGATCTTTATGTCATACCTCAAGACTGAGTGCCATGGCTCGGTGCCTGTGGCTCAAGCAGTTAAGGCGCCAGCCACGTACACCCAAGGTGGCGGGTTCAAATCCAGCCTGGGCCCACCAAACAACAATGATGGCTACAACCAAAAAATAGCCGGGTGTTGTGGCAGGTGCCTGTGGTCCCAGCTACTTGGGAGGCAGAGGCAGGAGACTTACTCAGGCCCAGGAGTTGGAGGTTGCTGTGAGCTGTGATGCCACAGCACTCTACCCAGGGAGACAGCTTAAGGCTCCTGTCTCAAAAAAAAAAAAAAAAAGACTAAGTGCTGTATTATGATATAAAGATCATATACCAATTTATTTGGCCATAATACTTAAAATTTTATATATCAGGACCACAAAGTTTATGGTAGAGAATAATAATTTTAAGTGGGTTTCCTGTGAACTTGGGCCTCAGTTATGGATAAATATTAGTGAAGCTGTGGAGGTTCTTTTCCTGCTAGATGATACATGACCAGCATATATATATGTATGTATGTATATACAATGTACACCAATATCTTGAACTGAGGCAGAGCATTTGCTTAACCAAACCCAAGAGTTGCCTTGAAAAAAAAAAACTAGATATAAGCAAAAACTTAGGGGAGAAATTTTCTAATAATGCTGTCTGGAAATAGTAGCACAGAAGGAATACACAGGAGAAGTGTATTTACTCCATCTTAGTTCAGTTCCTGTGATCAAGCTTGCATTTTTTGCTAGTTACTATCTACTTTCCATCCCCGTGCCTAGTTGACGTGCCTGTTTCCCTAGGGGAGAGCCAAGGGGTTCTTTTGAATGAATGAGCCAGATGAACACAAATCTGGCCAGTTTATGGACTCTTCTTTTCTTGTAACCAGGAAAGCACTATGGGGTATACAGTTGTGAAGGCTGCAAAGGTTTCTTCAAGAGAACCATAAGGAAAGACCTCATCTACACGTGTCGAGACAATAAAGACTGCCTCATTGACAAGCGCCAGCGTAACCGCTGCCAGTACTGTCGCTATCAGAAGTGCCTTGTCATGGGCATGAAGAGGGAAGGTGAGGTTCCCCCTCGGGAGACAGGTGCATGGGAAAGAGCCCTGCTGGGGTGGACCATGTGGGAGGGAGGAGTCCGAGGAGACATTCGGGTGACTGTGTGTCCCACGATACCTCAAGTGTCTCAGCTGACTGTCCCTCTGCCCTGAGAAATGTGCATCTCCAGAGCAAAGAGGCCAAAAGGCACCTTCAGCGGAATGTCGGCCTCGCCTTCAGCACAGGCCGACTTCTCCCCTCTGATCCTTGCGCTGGGGAAAACAGCAGATCTGATTTTACTCCCTGGGCCTTTATGACCTCGATGTGCTATAGATTCTTGCACATTGTCTTATTCCATTGTCTTTGGGCATCCTCGGCATGACTCAGGTCCAACAGACCGGGCCTTCTCGTTCAGAGGGATGACCGCTGTACATTTAGTCTGTGACATATTTCAATGTATGATATGTGTGAGCTGAGCTATTCTAGTGTCAGGGAAAAAAAATCGGCAAGTGCTTTCTGTTCCTTTAAAAGATTGAAAAGTCTTTCTGTTAAGTAACACAAATAAATTGAAGGGGGCAGTTAATTAACTAGTGAACTCAAGCAGGTACGTGGGGTTAGTGGGGAACCTTAATAGATTTTAGAGTGAGGAGATCTTGTCCTTCATTGGGAGATAGGAACGGGGGTTCAGTTGGTCCCGGAGGCTCCTCTTTCTTAAGGAGCTTCTTTTCTGTGTGGAGGCTGAGTCACACTGAAAGACCCATGAGGGAACAGGTTCTTTGTGCCCTGCTAAGAGGGAAGGCTGACAACAGGAAGAAGAAATATTCCTGGACTCTCAGCATGTTGAGATAGAGACGGCACCTAAGAATCATCTTAGCAGCTGTAACTGCCGCAGATGAGGAGGCAGGCTCAGGGTGGTGAGGAAAGTTTCCCACGGAGCCACAGGCAGGCAGTGAGTGGACAGACCCAGGTCTCACATCTCCCCTATTGCCATGATCTGCAAGAACTGAGCACTCCAGCTTCTAACCACAATCTCACAGACTCAGATCTGAGCTCCCAACAGGCTGCCCTACACCCCACAGTCTTCCCTGCTCAAGGGATGGCTGTTCCATTTTTCAGTTGCTCAGACCAGAAACCTTTGACTCCCTTCTTTCTCTGCTATACCACCTGCAATGGGTGGGGGAAATCTTGTCTCTTCCTCAAAATATGCTCAGAATCTTGCCAAGTTTCACCACGTTTCCTACTACCCCCCTAACTGAAGCCACCTATATCTTTCGTAGTAATCCAAGCAGCACCCCTAAGACACCTCCCTGCCTCCATCTCTGGCTTCCTACAGTCTCTCCTTGGCAGAGCAGCCGAGTGAGGCTTTTAACAAGATTCTTCAGGGTCTGCCCCTCTCACCTGGAACAGAGACAAAAAATCTTTGCTAGGACTTCAGAGTTATATGGGGTCTGGATGCTCCGTTGTCTCTCTGCTTCAGCCTTCCTGGCCTCTTTGCTGATCCTCAAGCACACCAGGCGTGCTCCTACCTCAGGGCCTTTGCACCTACTGTCTGTCTGTCTGGAATGCTTTCTTCCCAGGTATCCGCATGGCTCACGTCTTCTCTTTCCTCAGATCTTTACTCAGTTATTCCCTTCTCAGCAAAGCCTTGCCTGTTTAAAATGGAATGAGCCGTCCCCAGCCTTTCCTTGTCTCTTTTCTACGGCATTTATCACTATCTAACACACTAATTTATCTTGTATACGGTCTGCGTCCAGGAAGGCAGAGGTGTTCACACTTATTTATCTTGCTTACTGTCTGAATCCACGAGGGCAGGGGTTCTGTCCGCTTTCCATTTCTCCGGCTGCACCACCAGTGACGATGATAGTGCCCTGTAGCCATTTAATGAATTGCTGAAGGGCTGGTTTAAACTGAATGCTGAAACCAGAAGTCTTTGAAATGCGGGAGCTCCTGAAAATGACTCATTCATTCACTGAGTATTAATAGAGTGCTTTCTTTGTGCTCATGTTATAGTTGCCATGACGGGGGAGCAGGGATTGGAACGTGTGATGTGAAATATCTGCTGGGGAAGACTTTCGAAGTCTCCTTTCGAGCAGGATGCAACTGATACTCCTCGTGGTTTCCCACGCTGTTATTGTCAAAACATGAAATTAATGACCACCAAGTATGTTTCCTACGGGCTAGACATACTGGCTGCAGGGGTCACTTCCCCCACTCCCAGGACAGATAGGTTTCAAGTCAACTTGGAAAAATAACAGTTTTCATTAAGCACATGATATTAAATTAAAGGAACGTAAATGGCCTCCATCAGAGAAGCTGTCATTCCTACTTCATTATAGTGCGTTTAATTTATCTCTCCAAACTCAAGCTGAGTATCCCCCAGCTCAGTTAGGATCAGAACGGTCAATAGAACAAATGGGTTGGGGCGGGGGGGAGTGTGGTTCTTTCATTAAAAAAGAAAAGAAAAGAAAGAAACAGTAAGTAAAACAGGGAAATGTGAATTGTAAGAGACTGGGCAGCTCTTTTAAGTCTGACATCGTTCTGCTACTTTAATACAGTATTAGACCCAGTTTTTGCTTCTTCAAAAGAATGTGGAGAAACAGAAGTAACGACAAGCTGAGTAGTATAAATAAGGGGGAGAGGAACTCTTAGAAATTTCTAAAGAGGTTGGTACCATTTACCCTGACAAAGAGAGGCAAAGAGTGAATCACTTCCTCATCTCTCTAGGGGAGGGGTCACTTTCAAAAGGCCATCGGGCAGCCTTCCCGTCACCACCATCATTTCTGGCCTTGATTTCCAGAATTTGGGGCTTAGTTTAGAAACCTTCCTGAGGATAAGAATGACAACATTCTGGAGCAGATAACTAAGAGAGGCTGTAGAAATTACACAGATAGGACGAGATGGAATCGAGGTAGGCTCAGAATTCACCTGCCTGGGACTAGGGGCCAGGGCCTGTGGCCCTTTTAGATATAATGTCAAAGCTGGAATGGACATTTGCTATTCTCCTGTGTAACACATCTATTTCCTGAAAGAAGAAACAGAGGTTCAGAGAGGCTAGGGACCTGCCCAAGCTTATATAGCAAGCGAATGGCAGAATTTGTGTAGGACTGGGACCCTCTGACTCCCAGGCCTCCTTGCCAGTTCTGAGGAAGTCTATTTCCACGATTTCTGGTCACATACATGTAGTTTCAAGACTAGCAAGTGGATTTTCTTTGAGCCTGTTCGTGGGCAGCAGTGGCATCCTTACCTGGCCCAGCACCTTGGATGCAGCACAGAGGGATTAGAGATGGCTTGGGAAGGCAGCCACTGGGGGCTCACATGCTGACTCCACCACTGTCTGCCTCTGTGGCCGCAGGCAGGTTACCTAGTTTCTCTAGGGCTGCTAAGTGCTCCGAGGGTTATTGGGAAGATTAAATGAAATATAGTCTATATAATTGTTGAGCATAATTCGTGACACAGAGAAGGAGGTCCATAAATTTGGCTAGTGTCATACATTTATAATGAACATATGTTGGACGAATGGATAAAATCCCATCATAAGGCAGGAGTTGGGTACTATTTTAGATCAGCCAAGGGCGCTTAGCTGTACCCTGATGCATGCCGGAGCTGTAGCTCACGATGTCTGCCAAATAGAAGATATCCTCCAACAACAGGTGTGTGACTCCTCAGTTACGGCAGTAAGATTTATGGCGCAAAGACAAAAAGTGAATAGCAAAAGGTTGCTCAGTTAATGGCAAAGTTGAAATTAGAATCTAATTCCCTCAAACCAAGGTTATTTCTTTTGAAGCTTGAAGGTTATTTTCCCTGAAGGTTATAAGTCTATAGAAGAAATTAATTGAGGACCATAAGTGAAACTTAACTTTGTTTGCTTTCCCTCAGATTTTTATTTTTACCTTTTTAGAGACAGTCTTTGCTATTGCCCAGTGCAGTAGCATGATTATAGCTCACTATAGCCTCGGAGTCTTGAGCTCAGATGAGACCCCCCCCTCCCCCCCGCCGCCCCGCCTCAGCCTTCTAAGTAGGTAGAATGACAGGTTTGGGCCACCATACCTGGCTAACTTAAAAAAATTTTTTTGTTGATATGGGGTCTTGCTATACTGTCCAGGCTGATTTGAACTCCTATCCTCAAGGAATCCTCCCAGTGTGGCCTCCCAAAGCCCTGGGTTTACAGGTGTCAGCCACCATTAAGCCTCCCTTAACTTTTAAAATCAAGACAATTAGAAGCCCAGTAACTTAAGAAAAATTAATACAGGAAGCATTCAACTTTAGTCAACTACATTAAAATCCAATAACATAAAAATGCATATTATAACATCTATATGTTGTTAGTAAATGAGGACTGATGGAGTGAACACAAAGTAAGGATGAGACAGAAAGAGGAACAGAAATGAGGAGAGGGAGGAAGAGGCCAAAAGGGAGAGACAAGCCCAAGGGGGTAAAAAGAGAGAAAGGAAAGAGGAAAGAGTGACTTGCATTGATTTTTTTTTTTTGAGACGGAGCCTCAAGCTATCCCCCTGGGTAGCTGCCATGGCATCACAGCTCACAGAAACCTCCAACTCCTGGGCTCAAGCGAGTCTCCTGTCTCAGCCTCCCAAGTAGCTGGGACTACAGGCGCTCGCCACAACGCCTGGCCATTTTTTGGTTGCAGCCATCATTGTTGTTTGGCAGGCCCAGGCTGGATTCGAACCCTCCACCTTAGGTGTATGTGGCTGGCGCCTTAGCCGCTTGAGCCACAGGTGCCAAGCCTGCATTGATTTTTTTTATAATTATTTCATTAATTCCCACAAAATCATTTCAGTTGAGTTCTACAATCCCTGCTTTATAGATGAGGAAAAGGAGGCTTACTAGGCTAAGGGCTATGTCCAGTGGTATTTTGCAGGTACACATTAGGGCTGCATTTTGAAGATTTCTTTGACTCCGAGTCACATGGTTTTTGCTTGTCTCTCTCCTATTTTCTCCTTTCTCTTCTCTCCCCTTTCTATTTCTCTCTTCCTGCCCCCCTGCCTTGTTTTCTCCTTCCTCATTTCCCTCCCTCTCTCCCTCCCTTCCTTCCTTGCACTCTTCCAACCACACAGTACCAATCTCATCTTGATACTTTTCAGCCCATCTCTCCTAGGCCGCGAAGTATAAGTTGTGTTCTCCCATCGTGCCCTTCTCTGACCTACCTGGTAAGATCAGTGATGTTGATCACTGCATGGCAGCCTGCGTGTGCTGCACCCCAGTTCAATCCATTCTGCAACCGTGTGGTTCATTGTAACCTCAGCAGAGAGTCAGAGGTGCTTTTGCATGTAGACTCTGGGGAGGAAAGCAGAAAAGCAGAGAGGAAGGACTTCCTAGTGGTGTGGTTGTCTTGGAGTTTCAGGCTAGTCATCTGCTCACGGGGTGATTTCCTGGACTCTTGGGTTATTAAACAAGTGGGTCCTAATATTGAATTCTGCTTATTGCTGCTGGGAATAAGATGGAAAGCACGGCCTTCTAGAGGATGGAAACCAGCCCAACAGAGACTATTCCCCCAGCAAAGAGGGCAGAATTGGGAACAGGGGGGTCGACTACCTACTAATGTGCAGACCCAGAGTGTTCTGAGAGGTGCAGTGAGCCTCGATGAAAAGTTTTGGGGAGGCTGAGATAATTCCAACCTATGCTTTTGCTTACGTACCCTCCCCCACCTCCCAAATCAGCGGCTGATTCTGAAATGTCATCTGGGTGACATCCTCCACCCCTTCACTTACTAAATGCCCACAGTTGGCTCCCTGAAGATCTTCCCTGACAAGTCGGATCAGGTGATGGTGTGCGCAAGCTCGTGCACGAGGGGCAGACCTAATGGGACGTGAATGCCAGGGATGATGTTCAGGGTCTGGCGGAGGGAGTTTTTAAAGGAATATGCAGACTGCTTAACCGGTTCATGCTCCCAGCTTCTTAGAGGCAGCAGGGAAAGGGAGAAAAGTGCAGGGGACTTCAGGGATGACAAGGAGACACGGGCTTATTAGCACAGAGGGTAGGACAGGAGTTTGTTAAAGCTTCACATGCAGACTTCTCAGCAGGGTCACCATAATACAGGGCAAAGAGTAGGGACTAAAGAACCTCTCGTTCCCGGGCACATGCAAATAGCTTTGCCTTCCCACTACAAACAGCCCTCATCAGTTCCATAGTGATCTTCATTTGACAGATGAGGCAGTTGAGGTGTACGTAGGTAACTGAGTTGCCGGCAGTTTCCCTGGGCATTCTAGTAACCTCAGCACGTCCCGCTGCATGTCAGCTGTGCAAGAAGAAAGGCAGAGGAGCCGGGAGCGAGCCGAGAGCGAGGTGGAATGTGCCAGCGGCGGCCACGAAGACATGCCTGTGGAGAGGATTCTAGAAGCCGAACTCGCTGTTGAACCAAAGACTGAATCCTACGGTGACATGAACATGGAGAACTCGGTATGTGGGCGTGGCCCTTCATCCGTCTGCACGAAGATGGGGGTATGTATTAGGGTCCCGGAGCCTGTCACTCACAGTACTCCCAGCACTTTGTTCCTTTTTCAGACAAATGACCCCGTTACCAACATATGTCACGCGGCCGATAAGCAGCTCTTTACCCTTGTCGAATGGGCCAAGCGTATCCCCCACTTCTCGGATCTCACTTTGGAAGACCAGGTCATTCTGCTCCGGGCAGGTAAAGCACATTGGCTTCCCTTTTGTCAGGACGGTAACCTGGGCTGCCAGTTTGAAGTTACGGGTGGGATCCTAAAAAAAGTGACCTGATGGAGCCACACCCCATCCAAGCTGGTACCCGGCTGATGATGGTCAGAGTTGTTCTTTTTTTATGTTTACTTGTAGGCTGTTAAATTTGGATAGACCCCCCCCCTCAAAACAAACAAACAAACAAATAACAACTTTCATTCCCAAATGAAACATTGCCAACAACAGGCTGGGACTGCAATTTTTTTACCATGGCTTTCCAATTTGCATTTATTTTTCAAAGACTGTTAAATCACTTTTATTGAGGCTGATTTACAGCAGTGCTTCCTTATGGTAATGACATTGGCAGCTAGACATGGTCCCATTTCACAGGTGAGACAGAAGAGACCCAAGAGTTTTGCTCACGCTTGTATACCTTCTAAATGGACTCTAAGGTCTGTTTCTATTTTAAGATTCCGTGTGCTATATCCTCCCCCGCCTCCTATTTCTGGGACACTGTGCAGTCCGTTGACATATGCCATATCTCCTCCTTGTCACTGAGCCAGTGGGAAATTTCACGAAGATTGGCTGAGCGCTGGGAGGCAGTCCCCCCATTCATCCCGTCAGATAATGAGCAGTCACTGAGCGCTGACTGAGAGCTGCACACTGTGCTGGGTGTTACCAGACAACGCCGAAGAATTAGAACTAGGTTGTCAGGTCCTGGGGGCAGAGACTGCAAGGTGTATTTGCTTTATCCACCATGGCAGCTAACATAGTGACCGTTATCTGCTAAATGTTCAATCTGTATTTGTTCGCTGATTAAAAAAAAAAAGAGCCCTCGTCCTCAAGCTGTCATTCGGAGTTGCCTCCGAGAGATGGCGGGGGGTGTACACAGCCGTAAGTCAGAGGCCCCGTTCTTATCCTTTGTTTCTTCACTAATTAGCTGTGTCATCTTGAGCTAATTCCTAACCTCCCTAGATTTTCAATTCTGCTGGTATCACACGGGCTAATGATACATGCATTGGATGATACTGAGGAAGCAAGAATGCGGTCTGCTTTCCCTCAAGGCCTCCTCCTTATCCTTGCAGGGTGGAATGAATTGCTGATCGCTTCTTTCTCCCACCGCTCGGTTTCCGTGCAGGATGGCATCCTTCTGGCCACAGGATTACACGTCCACCGGAGCAGTGCCCACAGCGCTGGGGTCGGCTCCATCTTTGACAGGTGTCTGCCTTCTGCTTCCTGTGTGCGCATGTGTGTACGTGGATTCACTCGTGGGCATGAACCTGTGGGTTGTGCTGGGAGGTAGGATGAGTTGCACAAGACTCTGCAGAGACCATTAAGCACAGGATAATGTAAACCTGGGGATTGAGAGGGGACTCAAAGAAAGGTTGAGATCACAATAGAACCACTCAGAGGCCAGCATGGTTGCTGGGCAGACGGGAGACCTGCTACCTACGGGTTTCTAAAGAAGAGATTCTTCTAGTGGTCATCACATTCACCAGTAAGCTGGGGGTTGGGAGGGTAAACTGCTTATTCTAGAGACCAGGGATGGGAGAAGGGTTTGGAATCTGTCCTCAGGAGGAGGCTGGAGGCGCTGAGGTTCATCCTGGATTCTGTATATCAGGGCCCAGCTTGTCACAGTAGCAGAGTGCTCTGGGCCAGGCAATGACACCCAAGCAGAAATTGGCACTTCAAATGGTGCTAAAGGGAAATTAAGCCACCTGATTTAAAGAGACAAATGAACAGATTACTGACTCGGGGGGCAGGGGCGTGAAAGGATGGACAGCTGATAAAGAGGAAAGGAAAGTTGAAAGTAGCCAGGCATGGCTGCTCATGCCTGTAATCTTAGCTCTCTGGGAGGCCAAGGCAGGTGGGTTGCCTGAGCTAACAAGTTTGAGACCAGCCTGAGCAAGACTGGAGACCTGGTCTCCAAAAATAACCGGGCATTGTGGCAGGTGCCTGTGGTTCCAGCTACTCAGAAGGCTGAGGCAAAAGGATTGCTTGAACCCAAGAGTTTGAGGTTGCTGTGAGCTGTGATGCTACTGCACTCTACCCAGGGTGAGAGGGCAAAATTCTGTCTTGAAAAAAAAAGACAAAAAAAAAGGAAGTTGAAGATAGGCCGTCTGCCCCATGCCAGGGTCTTGTGGCCTCTTCCCACCTGCACTGTAAATGGACTTTTCGCTCCATGTCACGTCCATCTAAGATGTCTCTACCCTTGCCTGCCCTTCTCACAGCATGTTCTTTGGAATGACTCAGCCTCTTTCCCGGGGCCTGGAGATTCTCCCCTGTCCCCAGCTGCTGCCCTCTGCTGGCTCCCGCTAGATAAGCGATGCTCTCACCCTGCTAGGCCTGCTGCATTTCCCATTTCCACATCTTCTGGGGGCCTTTCCAGGCCCCTGCTCAGAGTTCGTGGCTTCCTCCTTGGTGCACCCTCACACTTAGCTCATGGCCATTACTAATAACTTCGCTGGGCTTCATGTTGCTGCTTGCTGTTTCTACATCTGTTTCCCTCTTTTTTTTTTAAACAACAAATATTCTCTCAGGGTTCTGGAGGTTGTGGGTCTGAAATAAGGGTGTGGGCAGGCCTATCTTTTCTTTGAAGGCTCTAGGGAAGAATCCTCCCTTATTCCTGGGTAGCTTCCTATGGTTGCCTGCAATCCTTGGCATTCTTTGCTTTTAGACACATCATTCCAATCTCTGCCTTCACCCTCACACGGCTGTCTTTCCTGCGTCTCCCTCTCTTTTTTAATTGTACAAATGTCTTGGTTTTGATATTGGACTGACATCATGTAAAATGTAATCTATGTCTGTTTCTTCAATTAAATTGTAAGTTCCTTGCAATGAGGGACTGCAGCTTATTCATTTCTATACCCCTAGAACCTGGTACATCATCTGGAAAACAGAGTGGGTGCATAAAAACTATATTGGTTGAATTCATTTTGCTGGTCGTTGGCCTAGCACTTATGATTTTTCTCATTTCCTGCCCTTGTTTCCTGTGAGCAGAGTTCTAACCGAGCTGGTTTCCAAGATGAAAGACATGCAGATGGACAAATCGGAGCTGGGGTGCCTGAGAGCCATTGTGCTGTTCAACCCAGGTGACTACAGCTCAACCTCCGGGGCATGTGTTCGCCCTCCCCCGTGGCTGGCCCCTAGCAGCGTCTGGTCCTCTAGCTCAGCTGAGACAGAGAAGGCAGGGCCAGGAATCCAGGAGAGCACAGAGGGTCAACTAGCCATCCTGGCCCCTGCTGCTAGAGCCATCTAGAAAAATGTTTTGAATGGGCGTGGAATGTTCCCGTTTGGGGGCAAATAGGGAGGCTGAGAGATGACAGTGGCCTAGGGTGGTGAGGGAGGCTGTGAAAAGTGGTCAAGCCTGGGGTTTGCGGATGGATTGCACATAGGATGCGAAAGAAAGAGAGGAGTTAAAAATAACTCTCAGAGTTTTTTGCTGTGTGTAGGATCCTTCTAGTACCACTGGCAAAATGAAGTTCTCATTTATTGAGGTGGGGAAAACTCTAGGGAGAGCAAGTTCTGAGGGGGGCGGGTAGGGCAGGATTGTGTCTTTGGAGATGGGTAGGAGACGTCAAAGGGCAGCTGGGCGGGAGCCACTGCTCTGTGTCTGGACTTCAGGGGAGAAGCAGGACCAGAGATAAACATCCGAGAGCCCTCAGCCTCTACCTGGCATGTGAGGCCGTGAACCTGAGGTGAGATCATCCATGGAGCAGAGTCCAGGGCTGGGGCCTGCCGTGTGCCAGCAGTTAGAGTCAGGGGAGCAAAGTTGGTGGGGCAGGGAGACAGTCTGAAGAGCAGTGTCCTGGAGGCCCCAGGGAAGAGTATTTCAGGAGGGAGGAACTGAGCATCCTCATTAAATTCTGCTCTGGGCCAGGAGAGATGAACCTTCAGAGTTACGTAGCCAGTTACCCGTGTGCTGTATCTCCTGAATTAGGCGGTCAGCCCATTGATGCAGGCATGAGTCTATTCAGGTTTTGTCCCTTGTCTTATCACTGAGCCCACGCATGCAGTAGATACTCAAAAAATACGTGAAAGTGATATTTCCAGAATGCCATGGTTAAAATAAAACTCTCCTCGGGTGGCACCTATGGCTCAAAGGAGTAGGGCGCTGGCCCCATATACTGGAGGTGGCAGGTTCAAACCCAGCCCCAGCCAAAAACTGCAAACAAAAACAAAAACTCTCCTTCTTGGAGTCAGAGGTGGGTATGTTTGGCTATTACCAACATGTAATTGGACACAAACGCCCAGCTTTGTTTATGTCACAACTGTCTCCCCATCTAGGGCATCTCTGATCCTGCTGGGGGAGGCGGGCAGAGGGATTAGGGACAGCCTCGTGGGAGGGTATCTGTAACCAGAAACTAGATCAATTGTCTTTTTTAGATGCCAAGGGTCTGTCCAACCCCTCCGAGGTGGAGACTCTACGAGAGAAGGTTTACGCCACCCTTGAGGCCTACACGAAGCAGAAGTATCCAGAACAACCAGGCAGGTGAGAGAGGGCTCAAAGAATGGTCCCCAAAGCAGAAGCTACCCCCACTCCCCACTTACTGAGCCCCCAAAGTGCACTAGATGTTCCCAAATGTTATTTCCTCTCCATAACAAGCTAAAAGCCACTGAGAGGTTAACTGCACGAAGCTGGAGTTCTCGCCTGTCTTTTCTGTCTTTTCACCATCCATCACTCGAGCATCGGCTCCTAAAGCAGTGCCCAGAACGTGGAATGCACCTTTAAATGTTGGGTGAACGAGAAAGTGAACGAATGAGTGTGGGAACCATTGTCTCC
This sequence comes from Galagoides demidoff, assembly GCA_963574575.1. Lineage (NCBI taxonomy): Eukaryota > Metazoa > Chordata > Mammalia > Primates > Galagidae > Galagoides > Galagoides demidoff. The sequence continues at coordinate 33,525 of CAUYQV010134219.1, read as the reverse complement.
AGTCTGTAGAAGGAGCCGAAGTTCAGAAGGGTTAACTAACGTGCCAGGTGAGGAGGCTGCTCCATGGAGGAGGTGAGATGTGAACCAGGTCTGTCTGACTGCACAGAGCCTGGGTTTGAAGAGCAACAGCACTGCTTTCTGGTCTGCCCACGCAGAAGCCTCCATGCCGTAGAGTGTACAGGTTTGGCAGCCTGGAGATGTGGCTGGTCCACAGGGGGCCATCTGTGTGGCCTCTGTGCTGGGACAGGTCAAAAGGCTGTTGATCTCAAAGACCTCTGGGCCATCTGGCACTACAGGTATTCCCGAGTTATTAAAAAACATTCTTAAACATTGCATAGCTAGATAAGAGTTTTCTCTCTCAGCTTTGGTTAGCATGAAAAAATATGATCTTCACATCTCATAGAATACTGGAAATAACACTGAGAGGACTGACTTAAAGGTATATTCATTACGACTTTAGATTAATTGCCCACGCCCCTGATTCCCACTGATGACTCCTATTTCCATTAAGCTGACTCTCCTAGATCATAAGTCTGTATCTCTCAGCTGTCCAGAAGAGGCTGGGTTGTGTTTTTTTTTTTTGTCAGAGGCTATGGCTAAATCTGAGCAGGTGGGTTTCACCCCTTTGGCCCAGTGAATAGGCAGGCCTACTGTGTGCATTAGAGAGATCAAGCTGTGATAGTAAACCTATCAAATGTCAGGAGTTTGACATGACCGAAGTTTGTTTCTTGCTCACACATCTGGGTGGGCAGTTAGTTCAGAGAGGTGGCTTTTTTCCATGCCATCATTCAGAGATCCAGGCTCCTTCCATCTTGTGGCTCCCCCATGACTCAGTGATGTGAGGTGTTTTATGTTGGAAGGGGAATGGAGCAGAGAGGTGGGGACACATGAGTGAGACCTAGGTCTCCCCCTCACTTCCACTGGCTACAGCTTAGCAACATGACCCAGCTAGTTGCAAAGGAGCTTGGAGGATATAACCAGCTATATGTCAAGGAAGAAGCAGAGAATAGGTTTTGGTGAACACCTGAGAAGTATCTTCTCCACCTGCCCAAGAGAGACCTAGAGAGCCTGCCCAAGGCACGAGGACCTGGCTGCCACCATCAGCTTGGCCTCTAGCAGGGGTGAGCCCTGGGCAGGTTGTATTAACTGAAAACCGTGAGTTGGACGCTTTCTGCTGATTCTTCCCAAAGCAGCCGTAGACTTGTCTCTCAGTACATGTATTGTGCGCAGGGCATCAGCAGTAATGAGTCTCCTGCTCATCCTTTTCCTGGAACTGACTCTAGGTCCTGCTGGCTGTTTATCTTAAAAAACAAACAGAAAAAACCCAACTCTATTTTTTCCTAATTATTATGTAAGCAGCACATGATTTGGTGGGAAATAAGAAAACTACTTTAAAAATAAAGCAGGTAGGAAAAACTAAACATTTTGGTACATTTCTTTCCAGTTAGTGTCCTTGGGCATCTATGTATGTATATATAGAAATATATATTTATAGATATTTAATTATATAGTTTGGGGTTTTTTCTTCCCTTAACCATTCTAGGAATTTTATCAGATTATTGAAAAGTACAGGACTATCATTTTCAAAAGGTTTTGTAATACTTCACAGTGTGGGTGCATCCTAATGTATTTGGTCCTCACCCTCTGGTCAACATTTAAGTTTTTTCTAATGAGTATTACTTTTAAAACTTTGGAACTTGAACCTTATCTGGCAAGAGGGCTGCCAGGGGCCGGGGATGCCTCCAGACCCTGGGGAGAGATGCCAACACTGGCTGCCTGGACTAGGGCAGAGCCTGGAACTTCAGAGAGGTGGCACAGCTGAGTTTCCTGCATGTCCCTGAGATCATCCAGCACAGCTTGGACAGAGGATGACTGCCCTGAATGAGTGTTTGTCAGCAACATCAGGGGTGTCACTAGCCAGGCAGATAAGTGTGCTGAAGGCTGGTCAGCAACACCTCTGAATTCCCTGCAAAAACTGGTTGAATCAACCACACAAGCCGGGCAAAGTGCTTTTCTCAGTGGTTGAGTGCTGCCACCCTGTGGAGACCCTTCAGAAGTGCACTTCACAAAGCCGGAGTTGAAATTTCTCAAAAAGCAGAGATCAAAACAGAGGAGGGTGCAGAGCCCACCCCTCTTCTTGCACACACAGCAGGCACCTTCAGAGCACCGGTCCCCCTTGCTGGCAGCATGTGAGTGAGGAATGCAGTGGCTGTGACCACTGATGGGTGTTTTTATTTCTATTAGTCCTGATTGTAGTTCCTAAACCCAGGCCATTCAGCAAAGTGAGAAATGTGACAGTGTACTCAGGATGCTGCATATCATAAAGCTTTGGCACTTTTAAAGTAAGGAAAACATTTTCAGAGTTAACCTCAGTCCGACTTTGCACCTTATAGAGAAGTCATTTCCTTTACCTAATTCCATAAAACTTCAAATATGGCAGAACCGTGACCAGGAGCTCCGCCCCCTCCCTCTGACCCTTTGTCCAGCTCTTCACTGCCGGGGATGCTGTTTGCAGGTCTTCAGGTGCTTTATTGTCAAAAGCTTTTGAAGTTTTGTGCTGGCGTTGGCATAGGCCTTGAATTTTTCCGTGTAGAGAAGCAAGTTCTGCTTTTTTAGAAGATGCTACTTTTTCTTGCAATGCTACATTTCCTTAAAACATTATGTGGCCTGAATATATGATAGAAACACACGGAGTTTCAAGGACGGCTGGAATTCTACTTTGTAACTTTTTCATGAAATCAGTGTGCTGCTTCTACTTCTCTCTTTTCCTAACTTAAAGATGAGCACGGACTAGGAAGCTGATTGATCATAAAAATTACTAACAATTGGTTACAAATTGGCAACAAAAACTTGGTAACGGCCAGGCGTGGTGACCTGCACCTGTAGGCAGGGGGATCATTTAAGCCCAGGAGTTTGAGTTCAGTCTGGGCAACATAGTGAGACCTTGTCCCTGTTTCCCCTTAAAAACTTGGTAACTGGGGAAAACTGAGGTCATGGGGCCTAATGTGACTGTACCGTGAGGGGCAGCATAGTCTCCTGAGAGCAGGGACCCCTCAGCTATTGCTCATTTTCCTGTCCCAGAACCTGTCACAACTCTTGGCACATTGTAGGGACTCGGCACGTTCATCTAACTGTAACATCTAAATGGCAATCGTTTCCGTGTGTCTGATGCCCACCTCGGGCTCTAAGTGCATCAGCAGATCTGCCCAGAAGCCCTTCAGCACACAGGGAGTGTAAGGGACAGCAGCGGCCGAGGCCCCAGTCACAGCCCTTCCTCTTCACTACTGTGAATGAGCAGAGTCGAGGGCGATTCCGGGACATGGCAGCAGAATTGAAGATTCTCAAGGGGTCTATGCTCCAGCTCTGCCTTTAAAACCCATTAGCCCGCTAGCCTGTTTCTGAAGCTCCCTAGGATTAGAGAGTCTCCAAGTCCCTCTCTCCCCTTCCAGCTCTTCTATCACAGAGTGGTGGAGGGGACCACTCGAACGGCCTCCTGTGGCCCTCCTGCCGCCCTGACGCCCCCTTGGCTTCCGCAGGTTTGCCAAGCTGCTGCTGCGCCTCCCGGCTCTGCGCTCCATCGGCTTGAAGTGCCTGGAGCACCTCTTCTTCTTCAAGCTCATCGGGGACACTCCCATTGACACCTTCCTCATGGAGATGTTGGAGACCCCGCTGCAGATCACCTGAGCCCCAGCAGCCACGGCCTCCCTACCCAGGACCACCCTGGGCAGGTGTGTGTGGACCCCCACCCTGCACACTTCCCTCCACCTCCCACCCCGACCCCCTTCTTGTCCTCAAAATGTGATGCTTATAATAAAGAAAACCTTTCTACATGTGAGACTTTTATAGGTGGAGTTTTGTATAGATGTTCAAGGTAACCTTTCTTGGCTACCTAAGGGACTGGGGGACTTTCTGGAAGTTCTTGGGAAAACTAACCAAGCCTCTGTACATACGACTGGTTTAAATTATTTTTTCACTTGCCATGGAAAGCAAACAAACAATAAAATACTATATACGACATTGGCACTGCCGGAGCACGGGGTGTGTTATTGGGCTGGAGGGAAGTCATCTCAGCTGTGGGAAGGCTGGTACTGGAGGCTGTGGGCGGGGCTCGGGTCCCCAGACAGTAAATCATACAGTCAGAGCCCTGTGTCTAACCCAGCTCTGCCCCGGGACAGCGCCTGGGGAGACTGTGAAGAGACTGTCTTTTTAGAGCAGAGGTTCTCAACCTGTGGGTAGAGACCCACAGGAACTGTATTAAAGGGTTGAAGCATTAAGGAAGATTAAGAACCACTGTTTTAGAGTCAGCTTCACATTTTTTTTTCTTTTAAGAATCATGAGCAGAAGAAACCTTGTTCTGGTTGGGGGCAATTGAGTATAAAGCCCAAAGAAGATGTTCTCTTGATGAGGGAAGATTCTGGGAGGTGGTGGGAGGTGGTAACAAGGGAACAGGTTTTCTGTCATTAAGTGGCAACAGCAAAATGGCTAGAGTGTGCCAAGTTTATTTCCATCTTTAACCCTGACTAGCCTATTCCTAAAAGGGGAAAAGGGATCACCGCTCCCAGCTCCCAGCCTCAGACCTCCAGGTTTACCCAGCAATCCGGGAGCCCTGCTGTTTGCTGAACAGTGATGTCCTTGAAGGTAGGAACTGTGTCTTAATAGATGCCGCAGCCAGCATAGCGTATACAGCCCATCAACTTCGAGTCCCCTTTCTGCCATCTGGAGGAACAGGGCTTAACAGATACACATCTGTGTATGCTGTGATTCACACAGTGCCCCAGGGTTGTGAGTGTACAACCTGAACAACTGCACATGGACGGCTGCTACTTTCTCCATTCCTCTAGCACCTGACCCCAGGCCTGGCACCTAGTAGGCACACAGTAATTTGTGTTGTTGACATGGGTTCCATACAACTGGAAAGAATTCCCTGAAGGGCAAAGTGGATGACATTTGCCTCATTCCTCATCAACAACTCGTCCCCTCTGAAAACCCCAGGGCTCACGCTCCAGTTCAAAAACATCCATCAGTGGCTCCTGTAGTCCTGTCATTCTGGGAGGCCCAGGTGGGAGGATCACTTAAGCTCAGGAGTTCAAGATCAGCCTGAGCAAGAGCAAGATCCTGTCTCTACTAAAAATAGAAAAACTAGCTGAGTATCGTGGCAGGGACTGGTACTCCCAGCTACTCAGGAGGCTGAGGTAGAAGGGTCTTTTGAGCCCAAGAGATGGAGCTTGCTGTGAACTATGATGCCCTGGCACTCTACCCAGGGCGAAAGAGGCTCTGTCTCAAAAAAATAAAAATAATCCATCAATGATCGTACAGCTGTGGAGAAACTGAAGTTGCTTTGTTACTGGGAGGAGCTGAGGATCTCTTAGCCTTGGACATTAAGTGATGGAGTGAAAATCTTGGTCCTGATGTTTTCTTCCCTTTTCTTTTTTATCTGCATTTATTGTGGATTGTGATGAAAATAGCTGAGTGGCAGGACTAAAATTTATTTGTAGGCTCCCCGAGCTCTTCCCTCAGCAGCATAACTCACTGAACACAGCTGCCTTGCAGGGAAGGTGGATGGGTTCCAGGAGAACTCCCGCACCCATCTCTGGTACTAGTGGTGATCTGTAACCTCCGATCCCTTCCCCACAGAGCCCTGGCTCTTGCCTGCAGCATAATACAGGCTGATCAAGGCCCGGGAGGGCGTCTGTATATCGTCTTGCAGGTCTCCTGAAATGCGTGGGGGCCAGGTTGGCCCCTCTTCACGCCGGTCCCATGACATTCAGGGCCTCATAGGCTACCTACATCTTGACCGGGATGAGAGTCAGAGTGGATGTCTGGCCCTTAAGGCTGCCTTCCAGGGCCGGTATCACTAACACAGCCCTTTCTCATTCAGCCCACATCACCAACAAGCAGAATCAGCTCTGTGGGAGTGTAGGGTGGTTAATGCTAACTAATGTTTTCTGAATCCCGTGACCCTTTGCTAACCAGGCCAACTTGCACCAACAACAGAGGGATTCGGCCTTGTTTTCCATGGGGTTCTTGTAGAGCCCAGGCCGTGGCTCTGGGGTGAAAAGTGTATGGATTCTGGACTCAGGTGAGAATCTAGCTCCTGGATCTGCCAGCTGCTGGCCTGGAGTTTGGGGAAAGTTGCCTGCCCTCTCTCGCTCTGACTTCCTTCCCTTATTGTAAAAGTTAGATAATAATCCCCACTTCATAAAGATAAAAAGATGGAAGATGTATCAAGCCCACTGTGAGAGCACATGCTGTTGCATAAGACCTCCTTACGTTTGAGTTCTGACTTTGCCAGTCCTGATGGACTTGACCCTTGCTGACCCCCATCACTCATCCGTAAAGCGGGACAGTTAGGCCACGGCACCCCGGGATTCTCGTGCGGATCATTTGAGCTGATGCATAACAAGCTCTCGGTACAGTAACTGGTATAGAAGATGGGCAAAAATATTTTCTGCTGAAGAGTGAGATTGTAAGAAGCCTGACAATTAAGTTCACGAACTCGTCCTAGAGAAAGCACTACATGTGTCATTGTTTGGACCTCTTTTTCTGGATTGGCCATCAGAGCCATTGTATGTCATTGTATGAGGTCAGACAATTAAATTTGGGAACTTGCCACGGTGCGCTTATGTTGGGAGCACTGTAGAAACAACTCATAGAGTTTCATGAGCCTGGAATATCAGTGCCCCACAGCTGTGTTCATGTGGGTACTGGTGGTGTCTTACTGAGTGAGTGGTGTTCGTTCTTGTTGGGTGTTTTTCTGTGCCATACCATGGCAGCATTCCAGAAAAAGAGTTCGAAAATGCTGTGAAGGGTAGACTAGGCATTGATGTCAGTGCATAACTCCCCAAGGGGGGTACTTCAAAGGCAAGCGTAGCAATAGTCAGCAAAGAGGTATGGAGCACTTTTTCTAGGATGAGTTTGTGAACTCATTGTTAAAACTTAATCTTGGGCTTTTGAGGAGACTACCAGAACACTTCATCCCACGGCCTGGCCTGGATCCTTCAAGGTACTGTACAAGGAATCAAAATTTTCTTGTTTCTAGTTTTATTCTCGGTTGTATCTTCATCAGTCAACGGGAAATAAACCACCTCATTTTCGTAACGCTGCTGATAACAGGAAAGCCTGTGTGTGTTCATGAGGACTGTGGGAGTAAAGGAGTTTTGTAAGGGTGGAGACTGTGTGAGTCACACTGGAGGAAACAGGTGTAGGGAGGGGCCGGGGTTGTAAACACGTGCTCGTGCTCGGAGGCAACCCAGCTGGCCTCAGTTAAAATCCCCTCTGGTCGCTGAGCAACCCCAGGCAAGCGACTTAACCTCTTAGACCAGTGGTTCTCAACCTTCCTAATTGCAAATGGTAAAAAAGGGTCACAACCTACAGGTTGAGAATCGCTGTCTTAGACCTTAGACTTTTGCTTGTGAGCTGGGAGTAATAATAGTACCTATTCACAGAGGCTGGTGGAGAGAATTGGATCAGATGGCCTACAGGAGACACACAGGACTATGTTCAGTGCATGGTGAATTCTCAGCGAATTGTCGTACAAGGCTTATTATTGCTGATCCAAATACCCTCTACAGCAGTGGTCTTCAACTGGTGTGCTGTGGGAGGATCTTAGGTGTGCCGCAAAAATGTTTAAAGATCATTACTTAAATTATATTCAAAACACAGTAAGTATATTCTTTTTTTGGTTTTACTCCATTTTTTTAAATCAACATAATTAAGTGTGCCAGGGAAGTTTAACTATAGGTTCAAGTGTGCCATGAGATAAAAACGGTTGAAAAATCCTGCTCTAGAGACTCAATGACTTGTCCCAGGACACACATTTGGGTCAGCGAAGGGAACTCAGCTACTCTCAGCTTGAGGCAGAGCATGTAACCACCAAACGGCAAGACTTCTGGTTGTATAACCATGGCTAGCATTTTATATTCTGTGCCCAAGAAATAGCTGTAGATTGGGGGATCACTATATACATACGAGGAGGAAATATAAAATAATAAGAAATGGTGGTTTTTAATAAATGTGGAACCTGGGTAAAGAAATCAACATTTAGCTCCCATTTCCTTCCGGAGATAATACTTTAAAACAGTAATACTTTCTTTGGCTAGTTTGCTTTAAGATTTGTCTTCCGAGCTGGCTTAAGGCCACCTGAGAAACATAATCTCATGACTTTATACTAAAAATTCATTAAAGTAACAACTTCGATAAATATCCCAGGACCCAGACTCATATCCCCCTCCACCCGGAGTCCCTCATGTGCCAGGCTGGGGGGCTGGTACTTTTAGATTCCTGCTTTATTTCCTACATTACAGTAGTTAATAGATTTGCAGCTGCTTGATATTTGACTGTTTCCAATAATTAAAATCTATCCTCTACGAATAAATAATTCACCACCATGTCTGTAATTCAAAAACCTGGCTCAGGCTCTGGAGAAGTCGGATATGATCTTCCATCATCATGGGAGCCACATGACCCAAAGGCTTCAGGTAATAAACCAATAACGCCGCGGTGCTGGGAAAGAGCCATTGGCGCCGCCAGCCCTGTTCCCCTCCCCTTAAGGTAGGTGGAGAAGGCCCGTCTGGGACGAACCTCTGCTCACTTTCGAAGCGGTGTACCTGGGACACAAACACTTTCCCGTGACAGTGTTGGAGGACACAGACATCTCCGCCCGCAGACCACAGAGGAAACGGTCCGGGCCCAGGCTCCAGAGGGCAGGGTCCCCGCGCTGCGCAGCTGAGGCCCTGCGGTCCCACTGCGGTCCCCCTCCGGTCCCCTTGCGGGACGCTCCGCGCAGACGAGTGTTAGGCACGGACGCCCTCTGCTGTCAGGTAGGGGCATCACACGCACCGCCCTGGAGGCCTAGGGTAAGGGGAATGGCCAACATTGGAAACAAAAGAACAATTTGAAAAAGGGACCTCAAACAGACTCAGAGGACATGGTACTCCTGGCCAGATACTCACTCCAGAGGAAATATCAGACCATTCTTCCGACTCTGGGAAGAATGCATGGACAAGTAACCAGGTCCAGATTAGTAAAGAACAATCTCCTCCTCACCTGCCAGCCGCCTCCCTAGCCACCAGGGATGCAGACCTGTGACCGCCAAGTCACCATCATCACAGGTGAAACCCAAGGCTAATGCCACGTCAGGACTGGTTCTTTGAAGCCGGTTCCCTCTCTGTGTAACAGGAGTGTTCTCAATGCAACACTGGCGATCCGACCTCTTTCTTTCTCAGAGGTGGAATTTGGGAGTTTTGAGGCTAAGGGTGAGTTTTTAATGGGACTATGTTTTTTTTTTTTTTTTGAAACAGAGCCTCAAGCTATCCCCCTGGGTAGAGTGCCATGGCATCACAGCTCATAGCAACCTCCAACTCCTGGGCTCAAGCGAGTCTCCTGCCTCCACCTCCCAAGTAGGTGGGACCACAGGCGCCCGCCACAACGCCTGGCCATTTTTTGGTTGCAGCCATCATTGTTGTTTGGCGGCCCGGGCTGGGGATTCGAACCCGCCACCTTAGGTGTATACGTGGCTGGTGCCTTAGCTGATTGAGCCACAGGTGCCGAGTCAATGGGACTATGTTTTAGGGAAATTTTCTGTTCTTACATTCTGATTGCCGTACAGTATAAAAATACCAGATCAGCCCTGCCCATATTGCTGAGCCAGATATGGGCATTCAAAGCAAGCAGAAGTTGCAGTGCACACGGACGCAGCAATGCTGCCCACAGGTCACCTAGTGGAAGAGGCGGAGGATGGGGAGTTAGGAGGCCCGCGGTCCTCTTCTGATCACGCAGCAGGTGCATTTTCTGACGTGCGGAGCGTCCCTGGACCTCTCAGGGCTTCAGCTTCCTCCCAGCAAAATCAAAGATTCTTAACTTGACAATCTCCAGGGTTCCTTCCATCTCACTGAATCAATGATGTCTGAAGATTTTGATTGGCATTCCATTCCTTGATCCATGAAGGCAGGGATCATCCTGAGCTCTGGTGCACTGGCTCTGGAGAAAACTCTGAAAAATCCTATGCCTTAGAAAGCCCAAAATCTGGAAGGTAAAATACTATTAAATTATTCTTATTATTTTTTAGACAGAGTCTCACTATGTTGCCCTTGGTAGAGTGCTGTAACGTCACAGCTCACAGCAATCTCAAACTCTTGGGCTTAAGCCATTCTCTTGCCTCAGCCTCCCAAGTAGCTGGGACTACAGGCGCCCGTCACAATGCCTGGCTCATTTTCTGTTGCAGTTGTCATTGTTGTTTAGCTGGCCCAGACTGGGTTCGAATCTGCCAGCCCTGGTGTATGTGGCTGGCACCCTAGCTGCTGAGCTATAGGCGCCAGCCAAACTATTAAATTATTAATTGAGCACCTCTATGAGTTTAGTGATCTATCAAATAATAGACTTATAAAGATAGTTTCTAATCCCAAGTGAACAGAGTTGAGTTTATCCTTCTCAGTTGATGGATAACAGACTGTTCAAGGTGCTTCTTTTGTTCTATTTCCCCCTGTCATTCTATCTCAGGTCCACATCCCTCCCCCAACCCCCAGAGGTACTTATTTATTTTTTTCTAGTGGATCCTTAACAAATTCACTTTATAAATGTTTATTTCTCCATATCGCATTCATGGGAATTGTATGGTGTTATTCATGTGTGCTAAAAATGTGCAGAAATGATTTTTTTGCTCCCAATCCATTTTGAGTCACTATTCTTTGTCTCACTCAGTGCTACGATTTGAGATCTATCAGCGACGTTCTGTGTAACTCTAGCCGGTTCCTTTGGATTTCTGCCCAGTGTTTTGGTAAACACCGAGGTGGCCTCTAGTTCTTAACCGTGATCCTATTCCTGCATATGGTCTGTACCTGTATGGGACTTTCTCTGGGAAATATACCCATCAGTAGAACTTACCTAATTGTAGGGCATTCACATATTCAATTTCACTAATACTTCATGCTATCCTCCAAATGTTTGCACCAATATATATCATAGACCACTATAAGTTGACCTCCCAAGGGACTGTAACAAACTGATCAACATAAAGTGGTCAACATAAAGAACTTCCATTGAATACATGTGGTGCATGTCTGGTTTATGAAAATTAGGTCAACTTAAGGAGGTGGTCAGTGTGGGGAGGAGGTCGGCTGTGGAGGCTTTGCTGTGTATATAGGATATATACCACCACCAGTACACAAGAATTCCAGATTAACACATTCTTCTTACCATTTCATATAGTTCAAATTCCTAATTTTGTCAGTGTGCTTCCTATAAAATGTATCTCTCTGATTTATCTCTCTCTCTCTTTTTTTAAGAGACAGAGTACCCTTGGTAGAGTGATGTGGCATCACAGCTCACAGCAACCTCCAGCTCTTGGGCTTAGGCGATTCTCTTGCCTCAGCCTCCTGAGTAGCTGGGACTGGCGCCCACCCCAACGCCTGGCTATTTTCTTGTTGCAGTTTGAACCTGCCACCCTCGGTATATGGGGCCGACATCCTACTCACTGAGCCACAGGCACCGCCTGATTTATCTTTCTCTTTAAAAGGTTTTTTAGAGATGGGGTTTTCTTGTGTTGCCCAGGCTGATCTCAAACTCAGGGCTTCAAGTAACCCTCCCACTTTGACCTCCTGGGGAGCTGAAACTGCAGGTAGGAGTCACACAGCTGGCTCTCTTTCTCTTGCTGGAACATGTTGAGCTCTCTCTGTGTCTTCATTAGCCATTCAGATTTTGTTTCTGCTTTGTTGTTAGTCTTAAGAAAATTTACATTTTGGCCTGACCTAGAAGGGGATGTTATTTGGGGAGGCCTAATCTGTATTACAACACACTAAATGTTTCTGTCCCTCCAAATTCATATGTTGAAATCCTAAGCCCCAAGGTGATGGTACTAGAAAGTGGACTTTGGTAAGTGATTAGATCGTGAGGGCAGACATTTCCTGAATGGGATTAATGCCTTTTTCTTTTTTTTTTTTTTTGAGACGGAGCCTCAAGCTATCTCCCTGGGTAGAGTGCCGTGACATCACAGCTCACAGCAACCTCCAACTCCTGGGCTCAAGTGAGTCTCCTGTCTCTGCCTCCCAAGTAGGTGGGACCACAGGCGCCCACCACAACGCCCGGCCATTTTTTGGTTGCAGCCATCATTGTTGTTTTGGCGGGCCCGGGCTGGGGATTCGAACCCGCCACCTTAGGTGTACGTGGCTGGCACCTTAGCCCATTGAGCCACAGGCGCCGAGCCTTAATGCCTTTTTCAAAGAGTCTCCAGAGACATCTTTTGGTCCTTCTGCCATGCAATGAGAAGATGGCCATGTATGAACGAGGAAGAGGGCCCTCCACAGATACCAAATCTGCTAGTGCTTTGATCTCAGACTTCTCAGCCTTCAGAACTATGAGAAATTTCTGTTGTTTATAAGCCACTTGGTCTGTGATATTGATCTCCTATATGTTCTAGTTCCTCCAAATCGAAGACTCCCAGGATGCTGGCACTTTGGTGGCCACTGCTTGTCTGACCTAACTGCAGAGATCCTAGGTACCCAGAGAGCAAAGGTGCCAGCAAGTTAGAGGCTGAGAATATGTGTTTTCCCAGCATGTCATGAAGAGTTCTGCCTCATTGCTGGATGCTTCTATCCTGGAGCTTCTGTTTTGAAGAGGACTGATGTAAATAATGGAGATTCAACTCCATGTTTAGAAAAAAAGAAAGACAAAAAGGAAAGACCATCTCACAGAACTGGAAAGTCTAAAGGTAGGACCAGCGCCAGGTATAGCCAGGCCCAGATGCTCACAGGACACCTTTGACTCTTGCCATATCTTGGGTCTGCTTTTCTCTCTGTTAGAGTCATTCTCGGCAACCTTGACAAAAAGTAACTGTTGGGAGTTCCAAGTTGTTACCGGTGCAGGGTGGAGACACTAGACAAAAGAAAGGAGGAGTTTCTCTTTGCCCATGTTCCTGCAGAAGTCCTGGAGCAGATACTTACAAGTTTTAATTGGTTAGAATTGGGTCCCAAATCCACCCAGGGGACTGGTAGTAGGGACAGCAGCACCTGATTCAAGTGGCTGAGAATGAGGGTAAATGGCTTCCTAAGATGAAAACAGAGGTGTGGTCACCAGAAGAGCTGGGAATAGGTCCGGGAAGTCAAAAAACAAGATGCTAGTACAATTGGCAAACACAATATGCAGTCACTTTTGTGTATTTCTCTATAACTACCCCTGCTCTGCTACCAGGAGACCCATACAGCACACACAACACGTTGGCCACCTGCGGGCCATACACGTTATATACATCACCTGAACTTAACCTCAGTGCACTTCTGCAAGGTGGCTACTACCATGATCCGCCTCTTAATGATAAGGATTTCAAAGCTGAGAGAAGTTTTGTAACGAATTCCATGGCACGCAGCTGATCATGGGCAGAATCCAAACTCAAGTTCAGACATGCAGTAACTTAGATCACATACTTTGAACCACTGCACTGTTTTGCAAATAAAACAGCTAATCCCGGGAAAAGAGCACTGCAGATAATATAATGTAAGTCCTCTTCCCCGCCCCCTCCTCCAGCCACCAAATTCTAGAACAGAAAGCAAAAATCCGTATTGTCATTGCTCCCGATTTCTGTCCTGACACCCTGGCTTTCTGCTCCAGTCACAGACACTTCCTCTCTTGGATAAAGCTGACCACCCACATGAGAGAACCAGTGTTCTAGGGGACAGCTGGTTTGGGGTTGTCCATAGCCAGAGAGACACATTATTTGTTTTTCAGCTAAAAAAAGATATTCTCCCCCAAGTCGCCTGATTCCAAACTGGCTAAACCACTTCTGTTCAAACTTTCCAAACAATTTCATCCCCAGGGTGGAAACAGAGCATGGAATGATTTGGAGCACAAGGACAATTTTTGGACAATTATAAGTGAGTGAAAACAGGAGGTTAGAATGGAAGTTGTCTTCCAGCCCTTAACTCCAGCATTTTGTAACCAAGAATTCCGTCTGTCAGGTTTAGGTGGTGGGAGCATCGTGCTGCACAGTTGGCTGGAACGGCTTCTTGATGCTCCATAATTAGAAACAGCACCGCTGACTCAGGAGCCCATCAGTTGGGCTTGCAGCCTGCCCCTTCACAGAAGAAGAAAGGAAAAAAAAATACTCGTGCAAATAACCATTGAACAAAAATTAATAAACATGTCATATGTTTTAAAAGTGACTTACTTTTCTCTTTTAAAAATTGCACCGTCAAATGCCTAATATTAATAACTCCTATCTGAGGAGGGAACTGGAGGGAAAGTTGAAAACATTTCAGTAGTGACAAGAAAGCAAAATCTCGTATTGGGGGCCACGCAAGTCAATAGAAGGAGACAGTGTGGTTTAGTAGTAAGTCAGGTGACGCAGCTAGGAAGCTAATTTGTCTGCAAAAATGTATGTGGAAATTTGGTCCCGGATGAGAGCAGTCATGTTCCAATTTCCTCAAAGAGATTTAAAAGCTGGAAAACACCCAGCTATTGTCCATGACTTAGATCTAGGCTTCCTGGAGACAGAGAAACAGTTTTTGGAGAGTCCCCTTTCTATGCACTGATTTTTCAAGGACTTTGTCCTCCTATCTGACAGTGAGGGTGATAACATGGAACACACAGGGAGATTGGGCGGGCACACATACACACAGAATGTTAACGTTCAGACAGTAAAGCTTCTGTGGCATACAGTAGAAGAGAGAACAGAAGACACGGATGGAAATAGGAAATTTTCTCACAGCATGGAACTGGCTTGGACTTGGTGGAAGAGCAGAAAAGTTTCCTACTCCCCTGTGAGTGGATCCACCGCAGAGGCGCAGACAGTGCAGCCCCGGTCTTCTTTCCTGCATCTGTCCAGGCCAGGTGGAGCCAGGTGGGATGCGGACGCTGAACTTGCATCTGTCACTCTGCCCCGTTGTTGGGATTATCTGGAAGTAGATGCCTGGCACACTGTCTCCCTGTCTCATCCTTAAGTCCACTCTGTAATGTCTGTTGAGGGATCCAGCCAGGGGCTTTCCTGAATTAAGAGAGACTGTTCTCCAGGAAGAACTGAATGATGCAATGTCAGAGCTGGAGGCAGAAAGACACTCTACTGTCCAATTGCAGTGCCCCGGGGAGGTCCTACCCTACCCTCCCCACATGCGGGCAAGCCACGCCTTGTTCACATCTCTTCTCTGCACCTGAGGAGCTCGCCAAAACGCACGCCCATTGACAGAGGGAGATAGAAGGATCAGCTGCTGACCTGGGACACGGACCGGATCCTCTGCATCATGTAGGCCTTTGAGGAGCTTCAGAAACTCAGTAGTCATCAAACATATGTGCTGATAGTGTGAAGATTTACTCTGTGGAATTCTATGCCAAGGTGAAGCCCAGTGCATGAAGTACAATTCTGTTTAGGATGTACAATAATGGTGTAGGGGATTTATATGGTGTTTATAGCTGCATAGAAAAAGGATAGGAAGGACGCACACGTTAACAATGGTCGCTTCTGGGAGCAAAGCGAAATTACGGGTGCCCCAAAGTGTACTTCCACTTTTTATTTTATTTTCTCTGTTTGTTAATATTTATAATTTCTTTTTTTCTGAGACAGAGTCTCATTCTGTTGCCCAGGCTGGAGTGCCATGGCATCAGCCTAGCTCACAGCAACTTCAAACTCCTAGGCCCAAGGGATCTTCCTGCCTCAGCTTTCCAAGTAGCTGGGACTAGAGGCACCCGCCCCAATGCCAGCTAATTTTTCTATTTTTAGGAGAGGCAGGGTTTCACTATTGCTCAGGCTGGTCTCAAACTCCTGAGCTCAAGTGATCCTCCCACTTCGGCATCCCTGAGTGCTAGGATTATAGGCATGAGTCTCTGAGCCTGGCCATATTTATCATTTCTTGTCAGGAAATACATATAATTGTGTATGTACACACAGTAGAACCTCTATAAACTGACCACCCAGGGGACTGCAACAAACTAGTCAGCATACAGAGGTGGTCAACATAAGGAACTAGTCCTACTGTACTGATACGTTCATATGTGCATGTCTGGTTTATGAAAATTAGGTCAACTGAAGGAGGTGGTCAACGCAGGGTGGGTGGTCAGCTATGGGGCTTCTGTTGTATTTGTTTCCTTTCTGTCTCTCATGAGAGCAAAGACTATTTAGGAGGGGTCAAGGACCGAAGGATGTCTATTTTTTTTAACCACTGTATCCCCAGAACCTGAAAGTGTCTGCAACAGATTAGGTGTTCAGTAAATATTTGTTGATTAATTGAATGAATTATTTATAGAATGAAAAAAATCAGAAAACGTATGTCCAAGCTGAGGGCTTGGTCTCTAGAGCAGAGCCGGGCTTATGCTAAGTTTTAATGTGTGAATTTTAATTAAATGCTTTGGTGCCTAATGCTGCAGGCCTCCTGTTGGACCTTTTTGTTGATACATTCCAGACATCCATACATATAACCATGTTATGAAACGGATTATGAGCAAATAGTGAAGGGCCTCAGAAAAGGAGATACAATTGCCCTCAGAGGCCATCAGGGAAGGCTTCCTAGAGGAGGTAGCGTCTGAGCAGAACTTGGAAGGATGATGTATTAGTTTTTGGAGGCTGCTGTGACAAATCACCATAACCTTGGTGACTTAAAAGAGCAGAAACTTATTCTCTTATAGTTCTGGAGACCAGAAGTCATGAGGTGTTGGCAGGCCACGCTCCCTCCACAAGCTCCAGGGAAGTATCTATTCCTTGCCTCTTCCAGCTTCTGGCAGCTGCCTGCAATCTTTGGTGTTTCTTAGCCTGTGGCTGCATCGCTCCAATCTCTGTCCTTGACTTCACCTTGCTTTCCCTCTGCGTGTGTCCATCTATCACCCTTTCCCTCTGTTTTATACATGTGATGGCATCCAGAGGAGTCTGAGCTAGGATTAGCAGGTGAAGGCAGTTAGTTGGATAGAGGCTGTAAGATGACCTGGAGATTCCTAGCCTGGGCCACTGGCAGTGATGGTTTGACTGACATGGGCGTGCAGGGCAGGACAAGGTTTATAGTGGGAAGTGAGTGAGTTGGAGCTGCTGGTGCTCGTCCTGATATAGGATAAGGAGAGGCCACCTTGGTGGGAGGGCTGACCCAGGACAAGAAGGACGGGTCAGGGCAGAGCTTGGGGAAGATGCCAGTAAGGGAGGCAAAGGAGAGTATGCACCCAGGGAAGCCAGACGAGGGGCTGGACAAGAGAGCCAAAGTGCCAGTGGGAACCAGGGAGATGGTGTGTGTGTTTACGGATGTGCTCAGGGACCAGCCATTTAACCCGCATAGAACAAAGACGGCCCATATCTGGCTGGGGTGGAACCGGGCTCCTGAGCTCACGTGCCTTCACTACTCTTAGTTTCTCTCTCCTATACCAAGCCACCTGTGCCCCCAGCTCAGGGGGTTTGTGCAATTTGAAGCCTATATTTTCATCTTCGAGTTGACCCCACAAGAGCCATTTCAGATTCTATGTAAGCCAAGTATACTTATAAAAATAAATATCCAGCCCAATCACAGTAAGCTACAGTCCTAAAATATATTACTCTAGCTTCACATGGAAATATTACCCTGAATGACAATATATCCTTATTCTTTCTAGGTAGGGCCACTTTGATAAAACTGTCTTTGGAGACAATGTCTATTTGTTTTATTGTTCAGCATAAAGATCATTAAAATAAAATGTTCTTATTCTTTCAGAGCTAGAAAATGATGGACTTTCTATTCTATCTGATATAAGTTCTCTTCCAGACAGCTAAGGGCCTTGTAATACCTCTTGATTTCTACTTTTACATGGGCAATCAGGATGCTCAGGGCCAAGTTCAGCACTGGATTATAGGAACACCTCATATTTGGTTTTCTGATACAACTGTTTCTTTCATCCTCACCTTTATCAAAGCCTCCTCCAAAAACTTGTCCCTTGGCCTACTTCCTCCTCTTAATGGCTTGATGGGTAATCATGTCATTTATTATCTTTTCAAATCTTTTTGAAAGTTGGCAAGATACAGAAACTAAGCAAGTGGAATGATGAAGACAGATTTTAGTTCCATGATCGGCAGATAACTGAGCCAGCTGGGAACATGGGCTTTGTTGGTGCTTCTCAAGTCATACCACAGAGGCAGTGGCCAAAATATAAGTGTCACTTGGGGGACAAGGGTTGTGTGCAAAACCTGAGCCTCCCTGGCATTGGGAGCGTGGAGCCGATGGAGGTGGCAAGAAGTAGCTATGCCATCAAGGGGAGCAGAGGCAGCCATGGACATCCTAAGCATCTTTAGGGAAGAGAGACTGGCTTTGTACAGAAAGACCACCCCATGCCCCTTCCCTGAATGTCCCTTGTGTGGCTCAGGGTCCACAGAGAGGGGTGTGATACCAGGTGAGACTTTTCTTCTATTCTGTTAAGCATCCCCACCTGTGCTGCTGAGGAAAGGGTGTCAGCTTTTGGTTGCCTTAATTGGATGGCTAATTTGCAGCATGATTTCATTAGACTCCTAGGAACTGGAATGTACTCACTAACCAAGGTGGCCACATGCCTTCCCTTTGCTGTGGAGTCTGGCACCAGGGCTGGGCAAGTACCCAGCAGCTTGGCTGCAGCAGGCCAGCTGAGCAGGCACCCTGAGTTCTTCCATGAGGCTGCTGGGAAACTGGGAGTCTTCCTGCTGGTTCCCTGGCATTGCTGAAGTTTCTCTTCCAAAGAAGCCCATTGCTGATGCTGCCAGCATCAGGTTGACAGATCGAAAGAGTAGGGGTGTCTTGGACCAGGGTCTAGTGAAAGGCAGATCTGAAGAAGCTTTGAAAGTAGGCTGGCTAGTTCTATGTAGGCCAAAAGCATTGCCTGTTGGATGAAATTCAAGAGAGAGAGAGAGGAGAGAGAAAGAGAGGAGAGACAAAGAGAGGAGAGACAGAGTGCAATGCCCAAGGCAGGAGCACCAGGATCCCACTGGTAATGCAACTTCTCTGGCCTAGAAGTGCCACCTTCCACACAAGTTTAGGTGCAGTCTCTAGGAAACCTTCGCTTACGAACCTCCCCAGCCCCTCCAACTCTTTGTATCCAAAGAGGGAGGCCTTATTCACAGAGGCATAGTGTGAGAAGTGGGTTTGGAGCCCCTGTGTCTCTGCAGTCTCTGACTGTGAGTGGTTCCTGAGTCCAGGTAAGGGCCTCAGACACATTTCTCCTATAGGTCAGATGTGGGATTCAGGAATGGCTAAAACACCATTGACAAAAACATACCTACAGCCAGGGCACACCCCAGGGACTGAAATAGCAGAAAGGTGTCCTAGAATGATCTAGTCCAGGGACACTCAACTCTGCCTTTTGGAAATCACTTAAAACTGCAGAGGCCCAGGCACTGCCCCTGATCCGCTGAATCAGAATCTCTGAGGCTGAGTGGATATTCGCCTTTTTAAAGCTCCCCAGGTAATGCTAACTAACATGCAGGCAGGGTTGAAATCCAAAATGCTTATTCCACATATGGGAGGTGGGCCCAAAAATGTGACTCACCAAGACTGGCCAAGCCAGGCCTGGAGCTCAAGGCTTCCAGGACCCAGGCCAATCTTGTGTCACCCCAAGGATTGTCAGGCCTCCCTGGACGTGGCCTGACTGCCCATCCCCCATGGCTCCCTTGTACCCTTGTGGCCTTGCTTGGACTCACAAGCTCTGTCTCCTATGCGCCCCTACTGTCTAACCTGCTCTTCAGGGAAAACAGCGTGCATTCGCCTCTGATTCCTTCATTAAATTATAAGGCTACTGAGGCTGTAGGTCACAATAAATCAAACTCTCAGGCTAAGCTGTGGTTCCAGGGCAAAGGCTGTGGGCTCCACAGGGGCTAGAGGAACACAGAAGTTGAATCACTTCCTGAGTAGAAGATAACAGAGTCTAGTGCAGTGATTTTCAACTGGTAAAACCTCCAAATTTTTAAAGATCCTATTTTTTTTTTTTTTTGAGACAGAATCTCAAGCTGTCACTCTGGGTAGAGTGCTATGGTGTCACATCTCACAGCAACCTCAAACTCTTGGGCTTAAACCATTCTTCTTGCCTCAGCTCCCCAAGTAGCTGGGACTACAGGCACCTGCCATAAAGCCTGGAAATTTTTTGTTACCGTTGTCGTTCTTGTTTAGCTGGCCCAGGCTTGGTTTGAACTCACCACCCTTGGTGTATGTGGCTGGCGCCATAACCACTGTGCTACAGGTGCCAAGCCAAATATCATTAATTAAATTATTTTTGAAAGAAATTCAAAGCCCAGTAAGTATTTTTTTAACTCTTTTTTTTTTTAATGATTGACATAATTTAAGCATGCCACAGAAGTTTAACTATATGTTCAAGTGTGCTGTGGGATAAAAAAGGTTGAAAAACACTGGTGTAGTAGAAAAGGAATCAACTTTGGAATCAGGCAAATCAGCTCTGAAATCAGTTTGTGAACCTGAGCTTTGAATCCTGGCCTTGGCGAGTGAACTTCTGTTTTCTTACCTGTAAAATGAGGCCCACAGGTTTTTGGTGGTGATGACATGAGTTAATGTATAGGAAAGCACCTGCTTTAATGGATGATATAGTCAGGACAGGCTAGGTTTGCTGCTATAACAAACAATGCCAAATTCTCGGCCCATAAACAAAGCTTTATTTCTCCCCCATACTTCATGTTCAAGAAGGAATTGGAAAGTGGGGCTCTGTTAGCAAAAGGCACTCTGAGTTCCAAGCTGCAGAATGTCCACTGCCACCTCAACATCAGATTTCAGCTTTACAGTGACAGAAAAGGAACATGGAGAATCACACACCAGCTCTGAAATATACTTCCCTGGGATTAACGTATCTCATTCCATTCACATGGTATCTGCTGAAGCAAGTCACAAGGACACATCTAACTATGAGGGACATGATCTCAGAAGAAGAGACTCAGAGGTTATGGTGAGCCCTGGTAATGTCCACACTGTGTGTAAGGGCTTACGACTGTGCAGGAGGCAGAGGGAGAGGGTACCACACCAACAATGGGGCTGGCTTCCCATTTCCCAGCTGCCAACATGTTCATTGTATGAACCCTTCTCTCCTCTGAGTCATTTGCATCTCCCGTGGTCAAACACTGAAAAGAAACATTTTCCGTGGGTTACAAAAATGCGCAAAGAGAATGCAATTCCATTGTCAAGCCTTCTAGTTCAAGGATTGTTCCTTCTTTCAGGGTTTATAACTCCAGACGGCTCACCCTTGACAGCAATAGCACTTTGCCTGTAAATAATGGAATTCAAGGTATGACTTAGAAAAGATGTATCACTCTTCCGTACATGTTTTTGACTTGGGGTGGGTAAGTTTACATACTGTGTCCCTGAGCAGTTACCTGTAAAGAGCTCCTCTTTCAGCCAACCTCTGAAAGCATCCTCACCATTCTCCCTGGGGGAGCCCTGGTATTGGAGATGTCCCAGCTCTACAGAAGCTGCCCAAGCAGCAGATACACTAAGACTCTGACCCATTAAATCAAAAAGCCTAATGGAAAGAGGGGAGAGACTCAGCAAGCAGACCTCTCCCTGCTTACATCCAAATCCTCCTTATGAACCAGAAGTACACCTGCAAATTCTTTCCACGTCCGATTTTACATGAATATGCATGTTATATTCAGCTCCTGCTATAAGCCAGGTGTTACTCCAGGCTTATGAGATTTGGTGATGAATAAAACAATCCCTGTTCTGGTGAAGAAGTAGAAACACAAAGGCACTTGCTGATAAAGAATTCTACTTAGTCTATGGTAGACATACTCTTATCTGACAATGTGAATGTTACTTTTTTCCATTATTATTACTATGATTGCTCAATTAAAAAAATAATTCTACTTTAGGCAGAGTACATGATAAACAAAATCACATACTAGCGGAGGTAGATTGCTATTTTGGATAAAGTGATCAATGACCAGGAGAGACTTCTGAGGAAGAAGTTAACTCATCAGAGGTGTTGATGAAGGAGAAAGAATCAGAAATGCTAAGATAGGGCCCATGCATTTGGAGTGTGTGTGTGTGTGTGTGTGCTTTAGCCATGCCCTCGAGCAGGGCAGCCTTTTAGGCCCATGATGTTTTGTGCAGGTGGTTGTTATATACTTGGGCACTAAGTTCAGCCTGCTGTGTAGACGGGGGTAGCAGCAAGCGTGAAGGCCCTGAGGAGGGAAGTGGCATAACTTGTAGGTGACAGTGACCAGTGCCCGGTGAGCAAGAGGAGGGAGAAAGAGGATGAAGGGCCATATCAAGACTGGCCTTTAACCCTAGTAAGGGTTAAATCTGAATGCACCATGATATAGAACTTTGCAAAGCCCTTGTTGATCTTTGCAACCCACAACAACATTCTGCTCTACAGAGATCCTGTTGTGATAATCACTTTAATTGTGTAGCTGTTGGTCATCACAGACCTGGGCGAGGTGCAGCCTTCCTCCATGGTGACCTTCAGCATCTCCCTGAGGCTTTGCACTACCTGTAGCTGACCTGGGGAGGGAGTAGGTGCTCCTTCCCACTCTATTCCCTCCTACCCACCCCCCTCCACCACCCATCCTTACAATTCTATGAGTTTTTTGAATCCACTTGACTTTGGGAAATTTCCAGGGCCCTCGTTGAATCCTGCTGAGAGTCTGGGGGAACTGAGAGTAAGACAGATGCTCTCCTTTTTAGGGATGGATTGTGGGACCCTGACGTCCAGGAAGTGGGGAGCTCTGAGCAGCCATCTGCCAAAGGACCTGCTGGTCAATCCTGAGGTAGCACAGGAGTTCAGAAAACAAACTCATTTTTGCCCAGCTCATCCCCGTCCACCATCTGCTCCCTGCGCTCCATCACCCTGGTAATTGTTTTTCTTGGCATTCCAGGGTAGTAGGTCATGTTAGCTTCTTTCCTTTCAAATATACTACGGACATCAAAGTGGAAGGGATGTAAGGTAAAAAGAAATAAATCGGGGAGGATCCCGCGTGTTTCACAACGGCTGGCTTTCATGTCCAGGATGTGCAGGAATGCCGGGGTGGGCACAGGTTCTGTTATCTCCCTCAGTTCAAGGAAGGGTGGTGGGTGGGAGTGTGGTGTCCAAATGCAGGCGTGATCTGGACCGATAGCAGGGCAGCCGGCTGCTCCAAAGCCAGAGTCAAGGGCAAGATTTTTCAAATTGAGATAGTGTGGTGGATAACAGAGGGCTTACATTGAGCAATAAAACATGCCAACAGGTGGGAGCTGGCAGGAGGTGATAGGAGGAATGTGGAGAGACACAAAGAGGCCCTATTGCTTGCTGTGTGCCCTTGGGAAGGGCATTGTCCCCTCCTGGGGTCTAGATTTTCTCACCTATAAAGTGGCATCTGCAAGTAGGACTTTTGTGTCTTATATCTTCCTGAAAACTTCTGATTCAGGGGCAATTTATTCTGTTTCCAAATAACAATTGGTTAACCAAAGAATCAAAAGCAATTTCATTTTTATAACTTAGCCTTGGTCCTTGGACTTCAGAAGTCTGCAGCGTGAGGGAGTCCTTGGTGTGAGTATGTTGTGAGCATGACAGGTATTGCAAAAGTCTCAAGCAGCACAAAGTGAAAAGGCTTCAGTAGAGACGGGTTCTTAATGAGGGTTTCCCTGGGGGAAGCTGTGGAGGAACCATGGGGAAGACTCCGTGGAGGAGGGGATTTGTGGGAACAGGCAGATCATCACAGTTGGAAGGGATGGAGGGTACTGTCTGTGTCTGCATTACTGTATGAGCCCGTTATCAACTGGGCACACAGGGCTCAAGACAAGTTTCATTTTTAAAAACTTCTCTCTGACGCCTCCTTCTTTTAAATGAAAATTTATATCCTCTTTATAGGGTCACTTGGCAGGATCCCTTAAGAAACTTCAAAATAGTCAGACCTTTTTCTCCCAAGCTCTACATGTGGAAATGCATTCTCAGAAACTAATCAGGACTAACAATAGCTATTAACTAAGCTCTGCATGGGGGGGGGGGGGGGGCGCCCAAAGCAATGTAAAAATCCTATTTCATTTTGTTTTCACAATAACCTGGAAGGAAAATGTTATTAACTCATCTATGAGTGAGAAAATTAGACCTAGAAAAATGTAGTAAATTGGTCTAAGTTATATCCAGCCTCTTAAAGGCCGGATTCAAAAGCCTCTTTCCAAATTCCCACCATTGTCTTCCTTTTCCAGAACATGTGTAAAGGTTTATGTATGAGGACTGACTAACCTACTTATAGTTCATTCACGTCCATTATTACAGAGGCATTAAGAAATGATGTTGTAGAACAGTTTAGTGCCATGAAAAATTATTTATACTATGTTATGCTAAGTAGAAATAGATTACGGTATATTTTGCACAACGGGGGCCCAACTTTTATGAAGAGATATGATAGCTGATAAGATTTATTATGTGTAACCCTAAACCCAAGCCCAATCTTAACCCTAAGCCTTACCTTGACCGAGACCTTGACCCTGACCATGATCCTGACCCTAAATCTTACCCTGACCCTGAACCTTACCTTGACCTGTACCTTGACCATAATCTTGATCCTGACCTAACCCTAACCCCAACACTAACTCTAACCCTAAACACAAACCAAATCTTAACCCTAGCCCTGACCTTCACTGTGACCTTGACCCTGACACTGACCTTGACCCCGAACGTGACCCTGAAATTAAAAAAAAATGAAAAAAAAAGATTTATTATGTGTTGTCTTGGGACTGTGTTTTAATCTTCTTATTAATGCGTTCTGTAGTTTTAAAATTTTCTTAAAAGAAATGACAATGCTTTTTAACGCCCTTTCTCCCCGCCCCCAAGAAATATCACCAAACAATTTGCTCTTAATCATAAAACTTAATACCTGGTCAGAAAATTGGGCAACTGGGGCAGCACCTGTGGCTCAAAGGAGTAGGGCTCCATATGCTGGAGGTGGTGGGTTCAAACCCAGCCCTGGCCAAAAAAAGAAAAAGAAAATTGGGCAACTGCCTAAAAGTAGAAATAAGGAAATAGTCATCCTAATTTTGTTACTTAGCGGTCCAGGAATAACTATTTTGGTATGTTCCTGTTCAGTCTTTTATCTGTGCTTGATCTAGTTGGGCTCAGGTTTAAATGTGAGCTATATTGTTTGAGTGTCCAAGAGGAGCAAGCACATTGCATTCTCATTTAACTGTTTTCTTCACTTGGCTGTAAATTCTTCAAGGGCAGGAGGATTTCTTCTTGTTCATGAGTGAATCTGCGGCCCACAGTTGAGTGCCTGGCACGTTACAAATGCTCAGTAAATATTTGTGGAATGACTAAGTGGTGAAGTAGAGTTGGGAGAGGCTATCACGTTTTGCATCATCTGAGCGCTGGAGGTTTGCACTGGAAGATTTTGGAAAGAAGGCCAAGGAGACGGGGCAGGCGAGATGGGGCAGGCGAGATGGGGGGCCGTGGGGAGGACCTTAATGGTCAAGGTTGGAATTGAGATTTGACATATGAGGCCTCCGGGACTCAATCTGGCCTTCCAAGTGGGGATGTTACATGATCAAAACCATGGAACGGAAACGGGATTCTGGCAGCTGTGCGGTGGATGGCTGTGTCGGGGAGCAGCAGAGGGGAAGGGCTGAAGGCTGGGAGGTGAGGAGGGTACCTCGGTGCAGCCAAAAGACGCTTGCAACTAATCCCTGCTTGAGGAGGCTGGGCTTGGCTGCGGCTGAAAGTGCGCACTTTGAGAGTCCAAAGCCCGGCTCCGCGGGAGGCCCAGGAGTCCAGGACAATGGGGGGCGGGGCTAGGAGCTCCGGCTGCCCGAGACACTGAAGTTGAAGACCCCCTCCCCAATCCTTCATCTCTTTTGGCTTCTTGGTTGCCTGGGTGTACAGAGGAACAAATTTGTGGTGTGGAAGGATTCCAGGCCAGTCATCTATCATCCACCGTGAATACTCACTAAGCACTCATCACGCACTCGGCAGCCTTGCCCTGTCCAAGAGAGAGCGCTGGCGGCAGTCCAGGCTCTGCCCAAGGTGACTTGCCAGATTCTGCCTTGAACTTTGCTCTCTTCTTCGCTCTAGTCCTCTGTTTTCTTTTAATTCAGAAAATGCAACAACAAACAGTTCCCAGCACCACCCCCTTCCCGGCCCGTCCCTCCCTGTGGTTTGGCTGCGAACCCGCGGCAGTCCCTGGGAAGATTATCTAACCCGCCCCGGCTGAGGCCGGGCGGGGCCCCGGACGCCCTCGAGAGCCTAGGCCCGGCTGCGCCTGCCCGCGGGAGGAGCGCCCCGCTCCAATCCCCTGCACACCCCCAAAGGCCGGGCACCAACTCAGCCGAGCCTCAGTTTCCTCAACTGTAAAACCTGAGCGCTAGAACCCACTCTACTTACTGGTTTGTTGTCAAACTCCAATGCAGGAACACCCCGAGCCGGGTAAGTACTGTATTTAACATTTATTAAATAAGTACTTGTATTTTGTATTATGAATTATTAGTGTTAGTGTCCTCAAGTGCTGCCCTTAAAGGTCGTAGGCGAGGAATTCCGCTGAGACTGCCTTCTTATTTCTTCTTGTAAGACAGCGCTGACTCATCCAGACAATGGTCTCGTAAGTTCCCACGTCTTTAAACGTTTCATGACCACGTTTCCACTGATGATTTGTGCAGAATTACGGGCCTGCACAAGGACAATAACGTCTCATGTTTTAAAAAGCAGTAACATAGGAAGCAGGATAAAAAGAAAACCAAAAATGGGAATCCTTACCTAACAGACTTATAAAATTTAATTCAATTTTAACGTATAGGGCAGATGAAAAGGTGAAAGTGTAATAATGCCAAGGAAAGAGATTTAAGGGGCGGCACCTGTGGCTCAAAACAGTAGGGTGCCGGCCCCATATGCCGGAGGTGGTGGGTTCAAACCCAGCCCCGGCCAGAAACTGCAAAAAAAAAAAAAAAAAAAAAAGGTTTAAGGCAGGGTGTCAAAAGGTGCCACACGGTTTAAGGATATTACAACCACTTTCTTTGAGGACCTCATTCTCTGCCACTTGGGAATGATGGGACAGCACACCTGGTTAGGTCCTACTTAGGCAAAACGCCTTGTGTCCCCACACACCTAAGTCTACCTGGAAACACCACTGCAGGATGGAAACTGCTTTCCTTGGCCACCTCCTTGCTCCTCCTCCCTCCCTCCCTGCAGGCAGTGGGAAGCTCCAGAGCAGGGCCTGGTGTGGAGAAACCTCGCCTTGGGCAGCATCATTCACTGGGGACGCAAAGAGTGCTGATGACCATTTGATTACTGAAAGAGCAGGTGTCCAGCAGGATACAGTGGAGGTGGAGGGCATTGTGAAGGTCAGCATGATTTCACACACAGGACGGTTGCAACTTCAGTGGAGGATAAAGATGAGAATTTTGCTAGTACAATTGATTTGAAAATTAGTAAGTTCTGAGTGTTGTCAGGCTCATCTGTGATCTGTTTGAGTGACTTCATTTTGGAAGGTGATTAGTGAAAATTTATGGGATGTGTTTTTAATTCTGCTTAGGTGGGACTATGGCAGTCATCCACAACGACCCCATGGGCAGTCTGGGAAGTCCTTCAGATGATTTCAGCCCAGTGGATCATTCTTATGAGACAGAACACGAAACCTGCTGTCAGTATTTCATGGAGCTGAAAAATCCACTGGGAATCAACTCCCAGTGGCTGGGTTTTCTCACCTGCAAAACCAAAACTACTGTGTCTGGCCTTTGTGCATCTCTTTACAACAGGAACTTCTAAAATTTCCCACAAGGAGCTTTGCCGAGGAAACATGCCAAGTGTGAAGCCTGTGTGTTTGGACCCTGCAGCTGACTGACAGCAAGCCAGGAAGGGGGAGGTGGGGATGCCCCTCCCTCCCAGGTGGACAAGTCCTGCAACAGACAGGCACAGAGCAAAGCTGATTCAGGCCAGAGTGCAGTGATCACAGCACCCTGTAACCTTGAATTCCTGGGCTGCAGCAATCCTTCTACCTAAGCCTCTGGGGAGCTAAGACTACAGACATCTACCTCTGGGCCAGGTAGGGACTGAGTCTCTCTGTTGCCCAGGCTTTAAAACACACAGGGAATCTGATTCAATCAAACCTAAAATCTATATATATTATTTAACTAAAGAAAGATTATTTTCTTTTTTAACAGTAATGCAGGTACATAAAAAAATGTGTGTTGGCTCGGCGCCTGTGGCTCAAGTAGCTAAAGCTCCAGCCACATACACCTAAGGTGGCGGGTTTGAATCCAGCCTGGGCACACCAAATAACAATGACGGCTGCCACCAAAAGAAATAGCCAGGCGTTGTGGCGGGTGCCTGCAGTCCCAGCTACTTGGGAGGTGGAGACAGCAGACTTGCTTGAGCCCAGGAGTTGGAGGTTGCTGTGAGCTGTGAGGCCACAGGCACTCTACCCAGGGGGACAGCTTGAGGCTCCGTCTCAAAAAAAAAAAAAAAAATGTATGTTCACAGAAAAGTCAATGGAAGGGAAAAATTTCACTCTAAGTTATACTACCAAAAGCTTAACTATTGCAAATTTTGGGTGACCCACATAATATGCAGAAATGTTTGAATGATGCAATATCTCTTCAACATGATCTGTTCTTTTTTTGAGACAGAATCTCAAGCTGTTACCCTGGGTAATGTGCTGTGGCGTTATAGCTCACAGCAACCTCAAACTCCTGGGCTCAAGCAATTCTCTTGCTTCAGCCTCCCAAGTAGCTGGGACTTCAGGCTAGCCATTTTTTTTGTTGCAGTTGTCATTGTTGTTTTAGCTGGTCCAGGCCAGGTTCGAACCCACCAGCCTCAGTGTATGTGACAGACGCCCTATCCACTGAGCTATGGGCGCCTCCTTGAACATGATCTTAAAGGAAGGCTGAATACAAGGCTTCATTTGGCTCTGCCTTTTAGAGCTTGGAATAATTTGGGTGTCCACTGTGGAGTTCGCAGAGGGATGGATTCTCCAGGCTTTGCTAGGCCACCTGCACAGGAGAGGCAGGTGTGAGGGCAGAGGCCACTTACCCCTGGAAGTTCCACTCCTGAAGGGGACTGGCATTTGAAAAGAAAATACACACTTCTGGAAAACACCAGCGTCCACATTGAGGTGACTATGGACATTACAGGCAAGCAAGACTAGGATTGTCCATGACTGGATTTAGTTGCACTGGGGGAAGACATAGGGAGGACAGATTTAAAGTCCTGGCTGGTGCTCCTGCCAGTGCCACGTGAAATAGACCAGGTGGAGCCAGGGTCCTGCAGCGCTTAGAGATATGTTCTTACCACAGCAATGTGTCGTTCAAGGTTGCATGGTACACGTTAAGCTCTGGATCCACCCTGAGGTGGAGGTGCTGCCGAGACGTGTGGCCCATGAGAGAGAGAGAGAACTTCGCTATTTTGGGGCCACACTCTCAATTAGAGAAACAACTGAGACCAATTTGTGAATGGAAATCATTACTGAGAGTGGCCTTCCCAGCTGCTCAGTGGAACCCGGAAGGGAAAAGTCAGTAGCAGGCAAGAGCGTTCAACAACCCAAGGGCAGGAGGGAAGGGCTAAGAGGGTTTTTTATCCAAGTGTTTAGGATATTTCTCAGGAATTGTAGCCTGTGCACCTATCCTGCTGTGTATGAAGAACAGGAACAACTTCGTGGCAGCCTAGGAAGTGTCCTGCTTTGTGATTCCAGGCTGAGAGTTGACAGATTTTTTGTGTAAGTGGAAAAGGTCCACTGTTGATGCTCCAAACCTCCAACCTGCCAGGCTGCCCCAGAGCAGTGGAGAGGTATGTGGTTTGTATATGGTTGCTGCTTGCAGACCAGAGTGCAGCTAGTGTGTGCACACTTCTACTTCACACCTGGGCATCTGTTGTCCTGTGTCAAAGGATTAGAGATGGCCCAGGAGTGAAGGAGAAATGTGCACACGCCCACCAGCCCAGGCCTACTGTATTCGGAAGTGGGGATCATATAGGAGCATATAGAAACGTTCCAATTTGAAATCTACCTTGACACCGAAAAAAGAAAAAAAACATGCAGGTGAACCAGGTTATAGGGGGATGGCTAAAACTATTTGAATGGCTAAAACATTCAAGGCATTTTAAAGGTATTCTTTGCATAAAATAAATGTGCCAGTTAAAACGATCCAAAAATTTTAATGCAGTCCTGCAATAATTTGAATTGCTAATACATCTGGACCAGAAATTCTAGACAAGTGATACACTTCATTCCTGGTTCATTAAAAGTTAGGCACACTGGGGACTGTCCAGCCTCAGCAATCACTCTGGAGGTCTTACGGGGAAGGGCTGACTCAGAGACTCCCCCATCTATGGCACTGACAACAGAACAGTGACCTGCTCAGGGCCTTGCAGCGGTCCTGCCACTGAACGGCCCTGCACTGAGCTTTCTGTGGTTGGTGTATTTGAGTGCTCTTCCTTCTGGGCCGCCTCTGCTCTCATCATGAGCTCCTTCAACTGACAGTATACTTCTAATCCAAGTTGTCCTTTCTACGCCTGTGGCCAGAGCTATCTGCCTTTTTGTTCCAATGCACACATTTTAATGCAGTCCTGCAATAACTTGAATTGCCAGTACATCTGGACCAGAAATTCTAGAAGTTCCTTTTAACTTCTGCCTTCAAGTTATATTTTCTGCACCTCAGCAGCCTCACCTGTAAAATGGGGATAATAATAGCACATACCTAATGTGTTATGCAGATTATATAAGTAACACATATACAGCAATTGGAGTAGGGCCTGTACTCCATACAGTAAATATTCAATCCATGGAATAGTAGTTGTTAACGTTGGGGTGGTTTTTATTATTGTTATTATGTATCTGTTTCCTCTTGTTCTGCTTGACTTGGGTGTCAGCAGAGTTTCACATTTATGGGCATTGATAGTCTATGA
This sequence comes from Galagoides demidoff, assembly GCA_963574575.1. Taxonomy (NCBI): domain Eukaryota; kingdom Metazoa; phylum Chordata; class Mammalia; order Primates; family Galagidae; genus Galagoides; species Galagoides demidoff. The sequence goes on along the minus strand of CAUYQV010134219.1, from coordinate 2,769 downwards.
GAGCCGCACTTTCTTTTGGTTAGCAAAGTAACTGAATCTCAGTACATTTCCTGCTTTTGGCTATTTTTGGCTATTTTCATTGCTGCTTATGCCTGAAGGACTCTTTGATTATTTCTGGGTTTGTGGCTTTCCTTGGCAGTTGAATTGAAATAAATGGAATTAAGGTCTTGACTGTCTGAGTGCCCCTGTATTTGAAACTAATAAATGTGTATTTCATTGAAAATGCTAATAGTCTGAGTTTTCTAGTAATTCATTTTTGCCTTCTTTCCAATTGGTCTGCGTTAGTGAGGCATCTTATATGTGTTGAGAATGTATGTTTTGTCTGTTTGTATATGTTGGACATTTCTGTGTTTATACTGGTAAAAGAGAACAGGAATGTTTATATTTACAATTAAACTATGACTATGACCTTTGTTTAAAGTAAATAGTGATGCTGTGTAAGGACCAGCTCATGTGGAGGTTGTGCACTTCTGTATCTTGTTTCCATTTCAGGTAACTCCATGCAGCGAGCAGGTTCCTTCGCAGGTGAGGGCAAAGTTTCCCCCATTATAACTTCTTCATCTGTTTATTTCTCCATTCACTCATTCATTCATTAGACATGTATTTATTGATGACCTGCTGTGGGCACTGTGGAAGCAGCAACGCATGGAAGATGTCCTGTTCTCTTATCCACCTTTCTTCCAGCAGGGGAAACAGAAAATCAACTCTTTTTTTTTTTTGAGACGGAGCCTCAAGCTATCCCCCGGGTAGAGTGCCATGGCATCTCAGCTCATAGCAACCTCCAACTCCTAGGCTCAAGCGAGTCTCCTGCCTCCACCTCCCAAGTAGCTGGGACCACAGGCGCCCGCCACAACACCCAGCCATTTTTTGGTTGCAGCCATCATTGTTGTTTGGCGGGCCCGGGCCGGGGATTCGAACCCGCCACCTTAGGTGTACGTGGCTGGCGCCTTAGCCGATTGAGCCACAGGCACCGAGCCAGAAAATCAACTCTTAAATAGCCAAATAATACATTTGATGGGGACTAATGCTGTGAATAAAACACTGGGTAAGAAGCCAGAGGAAAGATGCAGGTGGAGAGGATGGGCTCATCTTCGAGAGAAATCTTGGGACACCTTCTCTGACAGGGCAGTGACTGAATGACACCTGAAAAAGTGAAGGCCTGAGCCATGTGGGTGCCCAGGGGAAGAAGAGCGGGACAGGCTGAAGGGAGGCCAGTGCAAAGGCCTGGAGGTGGGACCAGGTTCAAGAACACATTGAAGGAGCACAGACACCCAAATCGTAAACAAAGGGAGGAAGGACGAGAATCTGAGATATTTCTAAGGCTGTAGTTGAACCGATTTAGAGCCCAGATTTGGAATAGCAGATGTTCCGGATGACAATAAATCACGTATTTGTATTTTGAAGATCCTAACTTTAAAATAGGCCAGAACCAGAAGGAAGGTTAAATCTTGTTTGTCAAAAACAAACGTGAGGTGGCTGTGGGGTTCACTATGAAGCAGAGATTTGAATTGCATCTGAGCCCACCGCCGTGCTCAGTTAGTTGTGCCTTCCCTGGGACAGTGGGTGTGGGGGGAGGGGAGGGTACAGATAGAGGTAGGATGGGGTGACATGGAATTAGGACACATTTAATGTTTGTCATCCTGGAATTAGGACCATCTCAAGAGGAGATATTTGTTTCACATTCAGATTCCTAAGAGCGCTCCTTGTTAGCCCAGGTGGAATAAGAGCAGGGAGAGAGAAGCACCTGAGTGATTCCCGCCCTCTCAGCCCTCACTGTGTCCACCTCACTTTGATCCAGACTCCTCAGACGTGTGCATCGGCAGTGAGTAGGAAGAGGGGTGCTAGAGAACTGTTTGCAGCCCCTCAAAATTTCTTGGGTGGGGACTAAAGAAAGGAACTTGAATTTTTACTGTTCATTAGGAAATGAATTCTTTAAAAAGGAACCCACACTGAAGTGGGTCCGGGTGGGCTGTGTTGACCCACACACACACCTCCTCAGAGCCGTGGGCCGCAGGGGCCAGGAGAGGTGAGAGTGGTGGGCAGGTAGCCCCCCTGGTGCAGGGGTGTCCTGACCTGAGATCAGCTGGGATGGTTTGCTCAATGTGGCTCCAGTGCCGGGGTTCCTATGGTGGGTTCTCTACTTCCAGGTCTCTAAAACCAGAGAGTGTGAGAGGCAGGAGAGGATCCCTTTCCTTTCCCCCAACCCCACCGCACTCTCAACCCTCCAGTAAATGGAGTCACTTTCATTAGTGCCCAAGAGCACGCCTGGCAGTGCCCAGAAACAGGTGTGGTTGGGCTAAGCAGGTGGGCTGAGAACAAAACAGTCTGCCGTGGGGTTGAGCAAGGCAGGGGCCACGCGAAGAAAGCGCTGGGTAGAAAAATCAGAAAGTAAAAGGAGATGAGAAGTGTAAAAAGAGAACAGAAAGATTTGGGGAAAGAGGCATACACTGAAAGTGGGCACACGTGGCCGGGCGTTGTGGCGGGCGCCTGTGGTCCCAGCTACTTGGGAGGCGGAGGCAGGAACTCGCTTGAGCCCAGGAGTTGGAGGTTGCTATGAGCTGTGATGCCACGGCACTCTACCGAGGGGGATAGCTTGAGGCTCCATCTCAAAAAAAAAAAAAAAAAAAGATGGGGAGGTCCAAAATTATTGCCAAACAGCATGTCTTATTCTGACTTTTTTTTAATAGTGATGAGCCAAATCTCCCCTGTAGAATGCACATAGCAGTATTTTGTTGATTCAGATTAAACATAGAATCAATATAAAGAAGC
>CAUYQV010134208.1:0-11479 GCA_963574575.1 Galagoides demidoff | reverse complement strand
AAAAATATATTATTATAAAGGGAAATTACAAACATATTTCACTTATAAATGAGGATGCAAAACATATTAACAAGTTGAATTAAAAATTATTATTCACATAATGTACTTTGGTCAAAATTAAATCCAACTTATGGTAGAATTAGTCACTATTTTCTTTTCTTTTCTATTCCTTTCCCTCACCCCCTCCCTCCTTCTCTGTCTGCTCATGAAGAACCATTTTCCTTCATTTGTGATTACCCATAGCTGTTTGGTGGTGAAACAGCCAAATTCAGTTGTTGTGACAGAGACCTGTGACACAAAGCCTCATACATTATAGAAAAAGTTTGCTGACCTCTGGTATAGAGGGGAAATAATGGTGTGTTGATAGATGGGTGGAGTCAACTTTTATTCAATAAAAAGAACTTTCTATCAAAGTCTTAGAAACATTCAAACCAATGATACTGATGAAGAACTTTCAGAGATTTGACTACTCCAAGAACATGTCACATATTCTAAAATTTCTTCCAATATGTAGATCCATTTCTGAACGTAAATCTCTGAATCACAGATCCAAATATAAATAATAATGCACTGTCAAATAGAAGAGAAGGTCTAATCATTCCTTCAAAAGGTTTTGTGACAACTTGCTAGTAGTCATTTGGGGAAGGTTAAGGTCTAACTCTTCCACACTTACTACTGTAAAGTAAAATTCAGATGGTTTGAAGATTCAAATGTAAAAGATAAAGTCATAAAGAGGTTATGAAACAATTAAGATAAACATTTATATAATTTTGGAGTAGGGAGAAAGTCTTAAACATGATTCAACAGACAGAAACCATAAAGCAAAAGATTGCTACAAAACAGAATAAGACCTCTGTGTCTCAATAAGAGAGAAAAATGAGAAGGCAAATAAAAATATAAAACACAGAATATTAAATTATAAAAGCTGATATATTAATTATTGATCAGTTGGCTGGGTGCAGGAGCTCATGTCTGTAATCCTAGAACTCTGGGACACTGAGGTGGTTGGACTGCTTAAGCTCAGGAGTTCGAGACCAGCCTGAGCAAGTGCAAGACCCCGTCTAAAACTAGCCAGGGGTGGTGGTGGGCACCTGTAGTCCCAGCCACTCAGGAGGCTGAAACAAGAGGATCTCTTGAGCCCAAGAATTTGAGATTGCTGTGAGCTTTGATGCCATAGCACTCAATCCCAGAGTGACTGAGTGAGAGTGTCTCAAAAAAAAATTATTATTATTGATCAATTATCTTAGTCAAAAATGCTTAGCAAAGAATAAAGAAAAGTAAATTAGAAAGAAGATATACAACTAGACAACGCTTGTACAATGGAAATAACGAAAAATGTAAATAAAACCAATAATGAGACGTTTCTCAAAGCAAGGCCAAAGGGTTTAGTAGCCTTTGTGTACATTGCTTGTTGGACTGTAAACTGGTATGTCACATATAACCTTTCTGGAGGGTAAATCTGCAGTATTTACCACAAGACTTAAATATGCACGTCCATCTGACTTCCATTTACAGGAACCAAATACTGAGACGCACTGTTTGTGCAATAAGCTCTTGTTTTTAAGCTACGCACACTGCAAGGTAACTCCCTCCTTCTCAGTACCATGTGTTCTTTTCCATTGTGCCATCAATGAAGAACACAGGTACATGGAAAATTACTGGGATGTAAGGAGCAGGTACAGTGAATATACCGTGACATAGTTACTTGGATTAGAAAGTCCCTTCAGCAATGTGTGTGTGTGTGTGTAGGTGACATAGAAAGAAAAAAACACACACTGACGTCACAGGATTGCTGGTGCATTCTTTCTGAAGTGTGTTCAATCAGCCCAGCCCATCAGTCATTGCTCCCCATCATTTCGTTACTCTTCCCAATTTCTTCAGCCTACTTTCTCAAATATCTTTTTTATTCACGGTAAATGCTTAGAACATTTCTTTTTTCAGCTGACTCTAGTTTCTTCAAGATTTATGCATTTGTGTGGAATATCTGAGCGAAACGTGAAAAGAGTTTAAAATTCAGGCAAAACCAATTTGGTTGGAGTAGTTCTCACAAACTCGTTTGACTCAAAGCATCACATTATTTAACAAGGCACAAATCTTCCTGGTAATGCAGATACCCTTTAATTTGTGTGTAGAGAGGTTAATTCAATGCCTCATTCAACATAAGAAAAATGAGTTGAGCATCCTGGACTTAGCATTTTCACTGCAAAAATATTCCTGGAGGTTACTTATATAATTGATAAAATAAGTGATATTCTGACTTTCAAAATAATAATGCATTTTGGGGTATGAGCAAGTGTTTGAAGACTGAGAACTCACTTCTCTAAGATATTTTTGTTCCATGCTTCAGTAATTCTCATCATTACATAATATTTATTAAGACAAAATGTAGCATTGTCAGCGACAGGACGATGAGCTTGGTGTTTTAATTCATCATCCAGCAAGGGGACCTTCTGCCCTCTGCCTCTGAGGTTCACAGGAGCAGTGCAGGAAGCAGGGGTCCTCTGGTCTTTCTGTAGTGCACTGTTTTTGACTCACAGGGGGAGTTTTTAATCTGATGTTCCATTGCAACTTTGCCATTCACTAACAGAGATTCCTGCTCTGAAGGCTTATCTGTTATCTCTTGTTTCATAGACTCAAGTGAGAAAAAGCTCTCTGGAATTCTTGCTCCCTGGAGTAAGGAATAGGGAGTAGGCAGGGTCTGTTATTGCTAGAGACAAATAGAGCTTTCCCTTGTCCCTTTTGACCCTTAAAATCTCATTCTTTCATTTGTAATTTTGGTTATTTGCTTTTAAGTCACTTTTTTTACACTAAGGGAAGCTAAAATCTTTGATTTAATGGATAACTATTAACTAGTATGAGAAAATGATTAAAGCATCAAGAGCAGAAATTAAAATAAAAAACCAACTTGACCATGACCTCAGAAAAATTCATATATATATATTTGAGATAAGGTCTTGTTCTGTTACCCTGTCTAGAGTGCAGGAGGGTCATCATCACAGCTCCCAGCAACCTTTAACTCCTGGGCTCAAGAAATCCTCCTGTCTCAGCCTCCCAGGTAGCTGAGATTACAGGAGCCTGCTACATTTTCTATTATTTGTAGAGACGAAGTCTCACTGTTGCTCAGACTGGTCTCAAACTCTCGAGTTCAAGTGATCTTTCTGCTTCAGGCTCCCAGAGTGCTACAATTACAGGCATGAGACACTGCATCCAAACAAAATTTCCTATTTAATATCAAATTTGTGTAAGCACCACAATGAAATCACAAGATAAAATGTATGAGTTTCTTTAAGAAAATAAGAATTTTTACTGGATAATTAAATACATTTTAATTTTCTAATTTCTATGATCTAGCATTATAAACCTATAATCATATGAAGATCTTGGATACATTTCCACTTTTTCCTGGGATTTACTACTTTCCCTCTGATATTTTCATGTAATTACTAATTGAGAGTGGTGACATTAGTGAAACTCGCCTGTTTGCAACAAGTGACATAAGCCGACATGGAATAGTAACCTAAATTTTAGAGGTAGGCTTCATTCACACTGGCATCTTAAATACATTCAGCTTCCTGTACAAAGTCAAAGTGGTAAATCTCTGCATTCAGTAAAACTCTCTATTTTTCATAGTCTCTGAATATGCTGGTTACACAGAACTGCCATTTTTGGACAAAGGTTACAGAACCACATTTGTGGTGTTTTGAATAATTGTCTTTGTCATAGTGGAAATTTGGAATTTTTTTGATAAACAGCAATGGTTCTCAAAGTACAGACCCCAAGACCAGTAGCAACAATCTCATCAGGAAATCAAAACTGTGAATTCTTGGGCCCCCAGAACCAGGAACCCCAGGGTGAGTCCCAACGGTCTGTTTTTTAATGGGTCTTCCAAATGGTTGTGATGCTTGCTAGAGTTTGAGAGCCCCAATCCATCATCATACAATTGTTTAGGCCCCTCTACCCAACTAGAGATTCTGTTTATGCCCACTGTACATGTGTGCTTTTCTGCCCCGGGGGGGGTCGATGTGGGAGAGACATCTGCACACACCACTGTGATTGGAGAAAGGAAAAGGTCCCGACCTGCAGTAATTCTCCTTCAGTGCCATGGTCCTGGGAGAGGATGCAGCGCGAGTGCACGGCTGGTCCTGGGAGAGGATGCAGTGTGAGTGCACAGCTGCCGCCACAGTTACTCACCAGGCTCCATCACACTGAACTTAGCATCTTACGTTCCTCCTCTTTCCACTGCAAAACCTCTAGCAAGCAATCATGCTCTCAGTGCCTCAGCAAAGAGATGACATGCCACTGACAACTTCAAAGACACCACTAGGGATACAATGCATCTGAATTATGTCCAGCCAGAGGTTAAAAAAATAGTGATCATCAGATTAGCCACTGTTGCGTTCCTAGTCAATGATAGGAGTGTAACGAGTCAGCTCTTCTTCTCTTAGCCCACAAAGGGAGAAAACCAGATGAGTGATACCAAATAGCAGAACATCTTGTTGCAGCTCTTACAGTGCCAGTGTGGTCCTGAAAATGGTCTGGAACTGTCCCCTGGGCCACACCTGGTAACTCTTTAGAAATGCAGACTCTCAGGCCAGGGCTCCAGTCTATTGAATCAGGAACTTTGGGAGTGGGCCCGCCAATCTGTTTAACAAAACTTAGAATGTGACTCCAATTGACAGGTTTGGGAGCCACTGGAATTAAATACTGAATGTTATTCACGAGCTACAAATACTTTCCCGATTTTAAGCCAGGGAGAGTTTCATTTATAAGCTCAAACAATCCAAGGGATAATGCTTCTCATTGAAGCCAAGGCAAATGTCATCAGCCAGCTAAATCAGCTACAGGCAGAGTGCGCTATGCAGAGGTCCCACCAGCCACTGATCACTTTCTCGTTGCAATTTCAGGAAAAGTTTCCATGGCCTGTCCAAAGACATTGAGGTAGAACCAGGTGACATAAAATTCTTCGTGTGAGCTATTTTTCCTGAATCTGTGCTCTGCATTGCAGTCAGGGTCCCTCCCTGGACTCTCGAGGACACCCTTCGTTGCAGCGTCCTATTCTCTTCCTTACATTTTCTCTGTTTCTCTTTATTTTACCTCGACTTGGTTTCAGCAACATTTAAACAGTGACATAACTCTCATTCTTTCTACCTGTGTCAATCAGAGGCAGAGTTAACACCAGGTTTGTAACTGCTTGTCGTTGTCAACAGCTGTGGGTCCAGAGTCATTCTGTCCCCGAGGAGAGCACAGCACAGACCAGAGAGGAAACTGTCCTTCTGCAGACAGAGCTGCACGCACCCTGGGCTGTGTAGACTCTGAGCCCAGGCTGCTGCCCAGGGCTGTTACCTGGCAGGCCCAGTATGCATGGGACTTATGGTCCTGGTTTACACCAAACATCCAAGTTTGTACCTTAGCTGCCCACTGTGAGGACTGCAGTGTAACATGCAGATGCTTTTTTTTCCTACAGACTTGGAAAATTCCATACTGCCCATTTATTTCACCCTCCATGACTAACCTGCCTTTCTTTTCTAAGTAGCTCCCTTCTCAAAGCGGCTTCCATAGGACAACCCCCTCCCCCCCAGCACACGGGGAGCAGGATCTCACGAGAATGCAGAAAGCTATGAAAGTGCATGGTTTGGGGGTGAGGTCACTAGTACAGAATCAGTTCTACTTGTGCTGAGATTTATTGTGACTAGAAAAACAAATTAAAGTCACAGGTTTTAGTCTGGCACGAATGGAAGCTCAACCACAGTCAAACCTGAGTCTGAAACCAGCGCCCACTGTTGATAGGCTGAGTGAATTTCATCAGGCTGGTCGAGTTTCACGAGGCTCTGCTTCCTTATCTGAACTGGAGGTAAGACCCTTCACCCTGCAGGTTTGCAGTGATACTAAATGAATTACCCGAGTACCTGTGGCAGACAGCTGAGAGGCAACAGTTGCCAGCAACTCCTGGGACCACCCTAGAAAGATTAACAGAAAGCCCATTTCTAGTGCGTATGAAATCGTGCACCATCCCATTATGACGGACAAGTCTGTACTTCTAGGAGGAAAAGAACTCACACATTCTCACTCTTCCTTGAGGTAGAATCCTGTTTAATGCCCCAATGTTTAGAAATGATTAAGATCTAAAAGGAAACCCTGTGGATTCTTGCCTTCTGACGTCAGTGTTTGTAACCAGCTGATTTCTCAGAGCGGTGAGTGACTACAGTGAGCACGGCACCTCTCTCTGCCTGGTGGGGTAGCTCGTCCACAGCCATGAATGACCCCGGACGGAGCCAGACTTGAGGCTGTCAGGAGCACCAAGATGGTGAATAATCTAACACCTCTTATTACCACAGTTTATCTGAACCTTGAGAATAATTTTAACTGGAACTCAGAGCAAATGTAAGATTTGTTCATGTGACAGAGCCCTGGACTTCATGACCTGGCTGTGAAGTACCGTGAGATATTAAACTGGAAATGCCTCAGTGGAGACATGCCTCTTGCCTCATCAGAGATGATAAGATGTCACATTCTGGAGAGATGAGCAGGGGCAGGCACTTCAGTTTTATGAAAAAGTACTGAGAGAAAATGCAAACATTTATGAAATTTAATCCATTATTTTTCTGCAAACTGGGAAAAATGCCATTATTCTAGTTATGCAATAAAACACCTTGATCTGGAGAACAGGAGCCAGTTTCTACTGTGAGAGAAATCCAGAAAAGAAGAGCTAGATGATGCCCTTACCGAGGCCTGTGCTCCTTTTGAACTGATTTTGCCCTGGCTGTTTTAAAATCAAAACAAACTACTATTTTAGATACTAAAGTCAAAACATCTGGGTTATGTATAGGTCTGGCCTGTGCTCCCCGCACCCCCAAATGCTAAATCTAGCTTTGATAGATATGTGTCTATTTTCTCCCTGGACCTCTGGCTGAATGCATTAAATGTGAAAACAATTTGAGCCAGGAAGAGACACAGGATGGTTTGATTTGTTGATTCATATTAGCCTCCAGCATGGCAAGCTTCCTGTTTTCCCGTTTCTGAAACCTGCTCCCTGAATGTGCAAATGCAACTTTCACGTCACAACAGAATACGGGCATCAGCTGGTGGTTTCTGGAGCTCCCCTGAGGAAGGAGGGCTCCACTGGGTTCAGCTGGGAGAGTAAACTAGAGCCGTATTCCCCGTACCCGGAGGACCGTTAGCTGTCACACCGCTCAGCTGACAGATGCTGGGGTCCGTCCTCTGGACCCTCTCAGCGTCTCCGAGCCTGCCCCCTCCCTGGTACCCCCACCCCCTGGACTCTTGTATCAGGAATGCTCAGAGCCAGTGAGTTGGGGGTGCAGGTTTTATAAAAAGCCAGTGAGCACCCTTCTGCCTCATCTTTCCCTTTTAACCGCTCTTAATTCTGTACTCAAAACCACTTGTTTGATGAAATTCTACATTAAGGCATGATTCTATTCCTGGGGTTATGTTAAGTATCAAAACTACCAGGATTTCAGACTGTGTGCTAGCAGATTATTCAAATTTCGCAACATTAATAAGAGAGCAGAAGCCACTGCTGTGAGCTCCTTGAAGAACACCTAATCATTTGCTCCTTAAAGCCACCTTCCGTGAGGCCTGAAATTCTGTTTTGGTTCCTATCTCATCTGTGTTCAGAACTGATACTAAAGTAGATTAAGTTGGTAAAAAGGAGACTTGAATTTTTAATGTGCAAAGCAAACACAGACAGAGCCTTTCTTCCCTGCAGCCAGAAAGCTGCCGGTGGTGTAATTCCAGATTCCAGCAGAGGGCAAACTTAGTCTTTTAGCTTAGGTATCTGAACCGCACCAGGAAGACAACCTTTTAATTTAAAACAATGCTTCCTATAACTGTTCACCACTACTTAAAAGCCACATCAGCATTAATCACACCTATCACTAAATTACTTGTCAGGCATTTTGTTAAAGATTATATTAAGGAGAGGAAAGTGAAAGGCCCAGGGTGTTAGAAGGAAATTCCATTTTCTCCCGTGAGTTCGCCCCCCGGGCCCATTATCGTCACACTTGTTTACAATCTACTTTTTAGCAGATTTAGTATAGCAAGAATGAGGGGGCACCTTCACATAACTATCGCTGAGATAAAGAAGTTCTTTTTGGCAATTTTGCTTGCTTTTCTCTTCATGCCGTAACCCAAGAGAGGCATTGTACTGCACTGGTTTGCCGAGCTACTGTGTACAGGAACACAAATTCAGTCAAAGTTCTACAGTATAACTGACATTATTATCATAGGAAGAAATCAGTTTGCCATTACTTTCCTCAATACTCTTTTAATCTTTCCAGAGATGTGGGCTATACTCGCATCATTAACCAGCAAGTCCAGAGGTTAAAGTACAAGGCAGAAGGACAGTGGATTCCTCGAGGCAACGTGAGGCTTACACATCTCAATGGTGGAGGGGGTCTCACATCCTCCGGGATCCTGTGGCCCACCTGGTGGACACACAGGAGCCAAGAGGTGCGATGTGGATGGTGCAGGCCCAGTCCAAGGTATGTGGGCCTTCTAGTCTCACAGCGCTTATGTAGGACCGTGTGTTGAGTAGGACAGGTCAAACCCCAAGTAGGCAGCATGGAGAGATTCCCAAGCCATGCTGGTGAGTGTGACTCACCCCCCTTTAAAGGACACATTTCAGTTTAAATATTGAGAACTTGGAAATTGTGCTTATGCCCATATGTAAGGAAGGTCGACTTTTAGACTGTGTGGGATGTGGGCAGAGTTGGGTGATGAAGGACTCGTGACTGTGACCCCCTTAGCAGGTTCCTTCAGCAGCTCTGGGATGCCCTTCCCTAGAGCAGGTACAGAGACCGTCCTTTACGAAAGCACAGTCAATGTTCTCGTGTTGCTGCAAGAGACGCCAGCTTCCATCAGAAACACCACGCAGCCAAGTCTCTAGCCAGGTATTGAAGACGGGTTCTGGGTTTTCCGTATAAGATGTAGGAATACGAAATGCTTCTCAGCCACATCACACTAAACAAGCAGGTATGTCCCTCTAATAATCACCCACATCTGAGCCTGCAAGAGAACCAGGGGAGGTGCTTTGGCCTGATAACGCTTCTGCAGCAGGCTACTGACAGCTTCCCTTCACCCCAGTAGGATAAGGCTCGGAACCAGAAGGATAAAAATTGTTCAGAAAGACTCCAGATGGAAAGGAAGCCAGGTATGCTTAGGTGAGTATGTAACCTTAGAATAACCACCACAGACAGAAGAAGCCCTCACTGCGAGACAGAACACCACAACATCTAACCACGTACAGACTGTGTCACTCTGGGTCACGCATTCTTGGCATGTTTATGAGCCCCTGGATCCTGCTCAAAAGCCCCCAGTGGCAAATGATACAGCCGAAAACCTCAGAGCAGGCAAACTGCCCAGGGAAGAACCAGCAGGCAGGAGAGTCTCCTGAACAGAGGCTCATACCTACTAACTGTTAATACCTTGTTTTGTAAGATGCAAACGTCCTCAGCAGCAGGCTCAGTGTGACAACAAAGTGCATTCTCCAGAAGCAGCTAACGGAAGTCAGTGTACAGAAGGCTGCTATTAACCAGATGCACTTATGAGCACAGGAGGCTTGTTGATGGGGCACTCTCATGGATAAAGACTGTGACATAGCGGGGAGGTGGGGGAGAGGGAAGGGGCTTCTGCAAGTTCCACCAACAGGTATAATGTGGGGAGCAGTGAGGGACTCAATGAGGGGCTTGGCTGCAACTCAGACTTTACAACCACAAACAATGTCATCTAATTCTATGTATCTCAATTAATATAAATTAAAAAAAAAGATTTTGACATATCCCTTTTACAAGTAGAGAATAGAGGATTTTCCCTTAAGACGAGTCTAAACATTTATGAGGCTGGTAACAAATGAAGGTAAAATCTGGAGTTGGGTAGTTTCTATTGATGCTTCTCTAAGTTCTGGTTATTTGCAGAGCCAGACTGTGGCTGGAGAGGAGGGACAGATAGTACACATGATGCTCCCCTGACCCATGCCTCTCTGACCCTGCGGAAGACCCCCACTTCGCCCATGGCCACTCAAGTGCCTTCCTGGGAAGGCTTCCTGCTTCCCGTTCCCCACTGCCATCCACTCCCAGGACAGCAGCCAGACTGGGCTTCACATAACCCCAAGCCAGACCCCTGCGCCTCTGCTCACACCCCCTCTCCCAGAGGAACACAACTCGTTTCTCCAGGGTCTCCGCTCACGTCATGAACTCCCACCCTCTGTCATCTCCGACCAGCTGCAACGTCCCCCCCTCACCTGCCTGTACAGTCTGTGAGCTGAGAATGGTATTGTTTCCAATGGTGATTTTAAAAACCAAAAGAACACTATGTTGTGATACATGAAAATTCTATGAAATTTACATTTAGGGGTCCATAAGTAATTCTTACTGGTAGGTTAGTTTCTCTGTGTCTGCTTTTGCCTTATGAAAGCAAAGACTAGGGGTGACACAGACTGCAGGGGCCACGGCCCCAAATCATTCACTCATGAATTACAGGAAGGATTTACCAACTTGTACACTGCTCCTCTGAGGCGCTTCATGCAACTCAGCCTGCAGGTCTCCGCACTAGCGTCACTTCCCCTGACGCCTCTGCCAGCCACCTCTCCTATAGCTGCATGGGGCCTGCATCTCCTTGATAAAGCATATCAAAGTACAAGCTGCCTTCTGAAATGTTATTTATTTCCTTTGATAGAATATAAGCTCCAGGCAGGGAGGGCTTTGATAGACTAAAAACTCCATGCAGGGAGGCTCTTGCCCTCTTCTTGGGGTATTTCTTGCACGTACGCAGTGCTGGGCACACAGTCTATGTATCTGTTAAATGAGAACCTTAAATTAGGACAATGTTACATAAAAGGGAATACACAAAAAAAAAATTGGAAAAATTACAAATTCACAAATATTAATACTGCTAATATTTCTGTGCTCAAATTGTTTTTATTTATTCCACAAACATCTTCCTTTTCCCTCATGTGATCTGTAAAAACGTAGAGAGAGTGTAAAGTGCCATCAGTTACATGCACCGAAACTAAGGGACTCAAAGATGGGCAGAACAGCTGGCTTGGAAAATACGAATCAATCCCTCAAATCGTGGAAGCAAAACAATTAGCATTTAGTAAAATGACTTATGTTTTCTCTCTTGCCTAAGCTCTTTGGTCAAAATGCATGAAATGCACCTTAAACTATTATTCTCTCTGTGAGTCATACTGTTTCTTAAGTCATAAGAACATTAAACTTGAGATGTGATAAAATGGTACTCGCGATGAACGCATGCACACAGCACATTCCAGACCCTCACAGCAATCCTTGCTAAGCATCAACAAAGAACTAAACGCTGTCCAACTTCAAAGACCACGTGGAGAGTGAGAGTTCCTGCCAGTGCTCCCCGGATTCCCCCCCAGTCCTCAGTTAGCTGGCTCCCAATGCTCCCCAGATTCCCCCCCATTCCTCAGTTAGCTGGCTCCCAATGCTCCCCAGATTCCCCC
>CAUYQV010134204.1:0-12851 GCA_963574575.1 Galagoides demidoff | reverse complement strand
TTAGAGTATCTCTTATAAATTGAGGTGCATTCTGCTTGTGTGCATAAATATTGATAATTGAAATCTCATCGTATTGAGTATTACCCTTAACAAAAATAAAGTGACGATCCTTATCCTTGCTTAGTTTTATTGGTTTAAAGTGTATTGTATCTACAAATAAAGTTGCAACACCTGCTTTTTTCTGCTTTCCATTTGCCTGGAATATAGATGACCATCCCTTCACCCTGAGTCTATATTTATCTTTTAAGGTAAGATGAGATTCTTGTATGCAACATTTATCTGGCCTGAGTTTTTGTATCCAGTCAGTCAGCCTGTGCCTCTTTAGAGGATAATTTAAGCCATTCACATTGTTTGAGAATGTTGATAAGCCTGGTAAAATTTTGGGTATCAAGTGTCTAGGAAGTCCAGTGGACATTTTTAATCCTTTCACCACTGTGAAAGTTGGAATTTGATCAAAAATTTCTGAGTGGGTTTACTTCTGTGGTGGAGGAAAGTGCTCATCATTATGGAGGATCAGTCTGAGAATATTCTGGAGAGCTAGTTTAGTTATAGGAAATTTCTTCAACATGTGAATGTCATTAAAGTATTTATTTTCTCCATCATAAATGAAACTCAGTTTAGCTGGATACAGGATCCTGGGTTGAAAGTTATTTTGTTTTAGGAGATAAAAAGTCAATGATCATCCTCTTCTAGCCTGAAAGGTTTCAGCAAAGAGATCTGCAGTAATTCTAATACTCTTCTCCTTGTAGGTTATGGTTTTCTTACATTTAACTGCTTTTAGAATTTTCTTTTTGATATTAACTTTAGTGAAGTTAATTATGATGTGCCTGGGGGATGTCTTATTTGGGTTGGGTGGTGCTAGGGTTCTGAAACTGTCTGCTATCTGAATTTCAGAATCTCTTGGCATGTCTTGAAAGTTCTCTTTCATAATTTCATGAAGAAGAGGCTCTGTGTTTTGTGAAGCAACTTCGTCACCTTCAGGGATTCCGATAAGGTGAATATTAGTTTTCTTTGAATTATCCCAGAACTCTCTGAGAGAGTGACCCATTTTTGGTCTCCATTTCTCTTCATCTTTGAGTGCGTGGGCACATTCAGAAGCTTTGCCTTTAATGTCAGAGATCCTTTCTTCTGCCTGTTCCATTCTGTTATCGAGGGATTCTACCATATTTTTTAGATCTTTGAGGGCTGCAAACTCTTGCCTCAATGTTTCAAAATCTTTGGTCATTTTTATCTTTGAAATTGTTGAATTATTGAGACGTATTTTGAATAATTTCTTGAAATTATAATTTCCTCCTTTCTTCCATTCTGTTCATCTTATTTGCTATCCAAATTCTTAACTTTATTTCTGACATCTCAGCCATCTGTTTATGGATGGGATCTTCAATTGCATCTGCCCCATTTTTCCGTGGGGGAGTTGCTCTACTCTGGTTATTCATGTTGCCTGAGTTTTTCCACTGATTCTGCCCCATGCTGAATTTACACCATTTGGAGTCCATCCCAGAACTATTCCTCCAGAGGATGCCCCCCAGAGAAGATGCTGCATTCCTCTGGTTGTCCAGAGAGACAGGGCATGTCTGTCTGGAAAAGTCTCAGGGGTGTGAGCCTTTTTGTTCCCGCTGCTGTGGCTGCTGCTCTTCGCCCCAGGATACCAATGCTCTAGTATGGTTCCCTCTCAACTGACTGTCCTCTCACATTTCTCGGGCAGTCCCAACCTGGAAAGGGTGTTGGGAGCAGTAGGGAATCTGCTTGCCACTGGGGGAATGTGGGGCTCAAGCAAGGAGCAGGTTTCTGGTCACCTGGTGCCTGGCAAGGGTGGCGGGAGCAGCAGGGGATCTGCCTGCCACCAGAGGAGCACGGGCCTCAAGCAAGCAAGCAGCAGGTCTCTGGCCACCTCACGCCTAGCGAGAGTGGTGGGAGTCGGGAGTCGCGGGGTATCTGCCTGCCACTGGGGGAATACGGGGCTCAAGCAAGGAGCAGGGCTCTGGCCACCAGGTGCCTGGTGAGGGTGGCGGGAGCAGTGGGGATCTGCCTGCCACTAGGGGAATGTGGGGTACTAGCAGTTCTCTAGCTGCAGGGCTGGAACAGGGCGCTTGGTCCTGCAGGGGTTGGGGAGGGGGCTCTTGGGCCTCCCCTCACTGTCTTTGCAGGCAAGGGGGGAAGGGTGAACTAGAATATCAAAATGGCAGTGAAAATGTTAGTTCCATTTTTCTGCCTAGGAGAGAGTGTTTGCAATCTCAGAAGAGTCCCTCTAGAGGAGTAGATCCCACTTCCTGTAGCTCTCAGATGTGGGGTAAGATAATAGGTCCTCTGTTCACCACTTGCCTGTAGAAAACTTACAGGAGCAGACAAAGAGAAAAACACAACTTTCTTGGGGGAGGGGATGGACACTTTTCCTTTGGGATGAATTATGTACCTATAGATTACTTTCTTGGAGTCGCAACTTGTCTCAGCAGAAGTGTCCTGCAGGTACAACTCTTCTCTCTCAACTGAGCTCTCAGTCTTCAACTTTCTTGGGTAATTTTTATCTGGACATTATCCATCCCTCTGGATAGGAGATTCTGTTGGAGGCTGGCACCTTTTGGCCATCTTGCCCCTCCCCAACAGAAGAGCCTGACAGTCTCTTTCTATAGGTCATTGGTTACCTAGGTTACTTCATACTTTTTTTTTTTTGAGACAGAGTCTCAAGCTGTCACCCTGGTTATAGTGCTATGGCATCACAGCTCACAGCAACCTCAAAATCTTGGGTTTAAGTGATTCTCTTTCCTCAGCCTCCCAAGTATCAGGAACTGCAGGTGCCCACCACAGTGCCTGACTATTTATTTGTTGCAGTTGTCATTGTTGTTTGGCAGGCCCAGGCTGGATTCGAACTTTCCAGGTCTGGTGTACGTGGCTGGCACCCTAGCCACTGAGCTACTGGTGCTGAACCCATACCCACATTCTTACGGGCCTTCCAGACTTCCTAGTTCTGCAGGCTAGGTTTTCCTCCCACCCACTTTGAAGCAAGCCTCTTTCTTATTGTCCCTTCTCAATATCATAATTTCATTAATATCAGAATCCTTCTAGCATGAACCTCAAGGATGGAGTCATAGCAAAGAGGAAATCTCCAATATATTCCTCTTGGCTTCTTATTTTTAAAGAGTTTTGACAATAGTTATTATATGTTACACTGGAAAAAAGTTGGTAAGTATTTCAAATCTTTCAATGACTGATTCATTGTTTCTTCTTTCAGACAATCCATCCTTCCATTCACTTTCTTCTTTCTGAGAGCAAAAATATCTAACCAGTGCATGTGTGGATGTGATTCCAGGGTCAAAACCCACCTATAGGAAGACCTATCCAGGATGGGGGATGAGAAACAAGATTAAAGAGCCCAGTCAAGTGGTCCTGAACCTAATGGACAGAGCCTACATTATGAAAGGTGGTCTGATTTCAGAAAAACTGGCAGACCCCACTAAAGAAGGGGTTTAGGATTCACAGTGACCAGCAGTTTCTGTAGGTTTGAGTCTGATTCTGTTCAGATCAATTGAAAGAGATCAACATGATTTAAAAAAACATACAAATCTATTAACATGCACATGGACAGGGAAGCCACATACACAGTATAAGACTCAAGGAAAGGGACAGATGGTTGAAGTTTTTATATACCATGAGGTTACTGAAGGAATAGGGGTTTGGGGCTTGGTCAAGGGAGTGTCACCGGTTATAGTGGAGAGAGGAGAATTGAAAGCATAGAAAACAAAGGCTGTCTTGTTATGCAGATGAAAATCTCTCAGATAGTCTAGAAGCTGTCTTCAGAAAGAATGTATGTATGGTTGCCTGTGGTAAAAGTTTCTCTGTCAAACCTTAGAAAGTGTCAGACTTTAGTCTCCTTTTCCTATGAATTCCTAGATCCTAACAAGGCAGAAAATAGAAGCCTCAGAGAAAGGCTCTTTGCATCAGCATTACTATATTTTCTGTATTTCCCTAAAGTTGATTTTCTCTATAGATACAAATTTCCCCACAAAAGGCTGAGTTTCAAAGATATTCCTGTGGTTTGCACCCCCTCTGATTAGCCATATCAAAATATGCCAAAGTAGTATATTTTGGAGTAAAATATTCTGGTTTCCTTCCAATCGGATATTTTTGCTCATTCTTAAAAACAATAAATCATTCTTCCCTTCCTAATGATTGAGTTCCCTATGGTTTTCCCACATGACTGGACTTTAGTAGTTGCACATTTCAAATGTTGAGCAAATGCATAAATGGTGCCCTTGCTGACAGGCTGGGAGCTGGCTCAGTGACTTTAATTTCTCTTACTCTTTTAAGACCGATTCAGAGTCAGGAACACACACCTCACCCCATCCCTTCCACACTCTCCACCTCTAGTTGTATCACTTACCATTTCCCTGATGGACTTCATATCTCTTCCATCTGACCCCACCTTGCACATTACTGACCTGTTTTTATGGCCTCATTGATTCAAGATGGGAGCTGATCTCTTCAGGGCCCACAGAAATACTTCCTTCCTTTTCCTGGCCATACAACTCATGCATCCAATTTTCATGGAGTTTCTATAATATAGGACTGAGTTAGAGAACCCAACTGATGACTTTTGGCCCCTGAGGTCCAGAAGAAGGGTGATCATTGTTATATGGTACCCCAAGCTAGGCAGAGGTGAAGAAGGGGGCCTCTGGCCTTTGTGTGACTTAACAGTGCAGGGCCAACAGAGACATCTCTTTATCTCTTCTAAAGGATCATCAGTCAATTTTCCCTGGAGTGGGATAAGAGTTTTCTTCATATTTCAATAAAAGCTCATTTCAGTTCTCAGATCCTGGCCTATTTGATCCTTGTTTTCACCAGATATACCTTACTTGTCACCTCTAGTTACTTTTCTTTTAATTGAGGTTTTCAGTTGATATTTGCTAATTGTTTAAATTCCCCACTCTATTTTTCCCATATTTAGGGTAAATATAGGTCCCTCCACTATCCCTTGTATAAAACTTTTGTTATGCCCAGGAGTTCCCCCAAAGACCACACCACCAGACAAGTTGAATTAAAGAAGAGTCCTTTGTTGAAGAGCCAGCCAGTGACTGCCTCAATGTCCCAACATGAGGCTGGGTCAGCCCCGATTTGTTTGAAGCTCTGGCTTTTATAAGGCTAAATATTTCCAGGGTGCAAATAAATAAAGTAAACATAGTCACAAAATTGAGAGCAGCAGTTAGGGGAAAACACAAGGGTAAGGTTAGGGAGGTTAGTTTACACAATGCTATAATCTGGAAAGCAAAGTACAATCTACAATATCCTAAGGAAATTGGGGGACGGCTTATAGGTGGAGGTGGTAAAGCAATAATCACCAGGGACATAATCACAAGTGCAGTCAGTAATCTACATCACTAACAACTTTAGTTGAATGCAGTCACAGTTATACAATGGCAGGGCAAACAAGGAGGAACCAGTTTTGAAGGTTGGAATGTAACAGAAAAGGAATCAAAACAACAGAATGGAATAAGGCCTGTTTTGCCTCCCCACTGACTCTCAGGAATGGGAATTATAACAAAATGGAGTTAAGCTTGCTTCTTTTTCACCTTAACACTATTAGGAATGGTTTAGTTAAGGAATTTAGAATTTTTCAGATTTTTGAAGGATACTACATGTATATACTATAATGTATGCAACATCCAATAGGATTGGTGCTTGTGAATTTATTCACACTAAGTAGGATAAATAAAAACCATAAATAGTCTCATATCAGTTTGAAAGACCTTTTTCACAAAACAAGTTTGTTGGGCAGTGCTATGGCTCAGTGAGTAGGGCTCCAGCCCCATATACCAAGGGTGGTAGGTTCAAACCCGGCCCCAGCCAAACTGCAACAAAATGAGTTTGTTACAAATTTACAGAAAGAAGGACATACATTTGTTTAGAAAGCTTTATGCATTTTGAAATTGAGGATTAAAGGTGGTGGATCTATGTTTTACAAATTCTAGAAATGATTAATAGAGAAACTGGGTGTATCAAGAGAATTTGGCTTCTTTATTATTTAAAAAAAGTTTATTTTTCTTATTTTGGAGGCAACATAGAGACAATTTTGTAGGTAGTGCAAAGAAAGATGAAATAAAGCAAATGATTGAGAACAAGCCATAAAACAGAAATTTAAAAAGTGAGAGATAAGACAGTGGGTTGAGAGAATAAAGCTTGAATTAGAGGGAGCAAAGATCAATATTGGCTGACCAGAGAAGGAACTTATTAAAGAGAAGGCAATAGAACTTCAAGGAAAAAATAATTTCTTTATAACTTTGAGACACAGTCAAGAAATTTTCTTAAAAGATTACTTTCAAATATAAATTTAACCCACAAATATCAGTCCAGGTAAAAGAACTTATCATGACATTGATCATCCCTATTAATCATCCTGGATTCTGAATTTTTCAGTGTTTGGTAAGAAACTTTTTTCAAGGAGAAATACTTGGACCTCTTTCTAGTTAGCCAAAAAGCTAATTGGAAGTTAGAAATTAGGAAGCTCCATGTGCTCTAGCCAGGGATCCTCAAACTTTTTAAACAGGGGGCCAGTTCACTGTCCCTCAGACCCCTGGGATGAGTCAGCTGCTAAGCAGGGCAGGCAGCAGTGGCAAAAACACCTTTTGGGCCAGATAAATGTCCTACATGGGCCACATGCGGCCCGCGGGCTATAGTTTGAGGACGCCTGTGTCCAGGCATTCTGTGTTAAGCGTCTTGCAGTAATTACCATGGTAATAATGATTGAGAGTTAGGGAAAGTTGCCAGTTCTCTGAACTGTAAATGTAAGAAAAACCTACATTTTTATTTCACATTAGGTCAGTTCTTATTTGACACTAACTGGATTGTTTCTTACACTCATAACGTCACCTCAGTCAAATGTAGTCAGTCTATGGAAAGATGCGATTAGAAGGGAAAGAATTATTATCAACAAAGTGTATGAAAAACTGGAGATTGGGGATGGTGTTTTATAAAAGAGAGAAATTCTTTCTTGTAGTCTTCAGCTCTAACCCACTATTTTGATTGTCCTAGCAAGTTTTCAAGATGGTAAATGTTCTTTAAACACTTCCCCCAATAATCTGTTCAATAAATTGTTTCTCTTAAAAGAAAGATGGAAAGTAGTCAAAGAGATACAAGAGACATATAATCTACCAATCACATGCTAAACTCGTCTATTGACATAACTGCAATTTCAGTTTAAAGGGGAGGTTTATTCCTCAAGTTGTGGGGAAGATGAAGTGTCTCCTTAAGAACTGGGACAATGTCCTATTGGGCTGAATTCTTAACCTGGAGCACACAATGGGTTCTGAATAAATATTTGTAATGTCAACCTAAATCATCAAAAGGATCATAATCTAGTTTAAAGTTAGTTTATTCAAGCAAAAAGATTGAGGCCAGGCCGCTTGGGAAGCACAGACTCCAAAGAATAGAAGAAAATGTTCTGAAATATAAAAGTTTGGAATCATGAATACAATTTAGGGACTCTTAAGGGAATTTCAAATCTCTCCACTTAAGTCTTAATGCATGGCTACAGTGATCCGATTAGTCCAGGTGGTCTTTTTCTTCCAGTAAAAGCATACTGAACATTCCACATTGAAGATGTTATAGTCATGTGGTGTGAATTACATACAGGACAGTAAAGGAGGCAATGAAGCTATTATAAATATTAGTCATTGGAAAGAGAGGTCTCCTCTCCAATCTTTCCTAGTCATTTATGGAAGAATGGTGGGGAAGAGAGTCTATCTATAATCCAGAAGTTGTACACATGCTACACAACTCAATTTCCAGGGCTTAACTGCCTCCTTGGCATAATAAATTTAGAGAGTACTAAAATTTACTACTTTTAGAGTAGATTGACATGAAAGACAATGACAAGAAAGACATGTCATTTTTCCCACTGCAGGCCCTGGGAAGGACAAGGACAGCTTACGCTAAGGGAGGTAATCAGATCCCACTTACCATAATACAAAGTTGAATAAATAAACGTTTTAGACAACATGTAAAGGGCAGAGCAGCAGAGATACACATAAGGTTTACTTTTTTTTTTTTTGAGACGGAGCCTCAAGCTATCCCCCTGGGTAGAGTGCCATGGCATCACAGCTCATAGCAACCTCCAACTCTTGGGCTCAAGCGAGTATCCTGCCTCAGCCTCCCAAGTAGCTGGGACCACAGGAGCCCGCCACAACGCCCGGCCATTTTTTGGTTGCAGCCATCATTGTTGTTTGGCGGGCCCGGGCTGGGGATTCGAACCCGCCACCTTAGTTGTACGTGGCTGGCGCATTAGCCGATTGAGCCACAAGCGCTGAGCCGGTTTACTTTATATTTAATGGAAGTTCACATTATCATGTTAGCACCTGAGTTCCTCAAGCAAATGCCCTTCATGTGGGGTGCAGGGAACAGAAGTGACAGCAGGCCTGGGGGAGAAATCAAGAAATAGGAAAATCCAGGGTATTTCTGAGCCTGAATTTTGAAAGAGAATAAAATGCCTTTAATCTAAGGTGACCAGACGTCCCGCTTTTTAACAATTTGTCCCACATCCCACAGCATTTTAAAATAAGTCCCGATTTTTGGAAAGAATGTACAACAAGCTAGGGAATGGTAGGACAAAGGGAAGAGAATATATGATTTTCAGCTGCTGAAAAGGTTAATGTAACTCCATTTGGGAATGAAGAGGTTAATGTAACTTCATTTGGAAATGAAAGGCTAAGTAAACTCCCTACCCCCTCCTGGGCAAGGTCGCCCAGGTAGACCAGCGCCCTACTCTTTTGAGCCACAGGTGCCACCCTATACATAATTTTTTTAATGTATTATATTTGTAAATTGTACTTATTTTGAAATTAAAAATATATATATTACAATACTATTTTTGCAGTCTATGAAAATTTTTGTTGCTCCACATAGACCAAATTTTTAATAAAGAACCTCCCACCCCCGTCAATGGTGTCCCGCTTTACCAATGTTAAAATCTGGTCACCTTACTTTAGTCACGTTTCTCCTCATTCTCCAGATCCCTCAGGAGAAACTGGCTAGGGAGGAGAGATCGCTACATCACCAAGAACACCTCTTCTTGTTCCAAGGATCACAGCCTCAGATACCTAGAAATCTCATCTGACGCCTTCTAGAATATAACGCACCCCTGTTCACTAAGAAAAGAAAATCATTGTTCCATGTGTTATCTATTTATGTACCAGCACCATACATTTTTGATTACTATCATATTGTACTACTATACGAAATCAGTAAGTATGCCTTCAACTTTGTTTTTCATTCTCAAGATTGTTTTGACTGTTTAGGATGCTTTATGGCCTCATACGAATTTTAAAATTGTTTTTTCTATAAACCCAAGTATATATGGTCACCAAGAAGACACACTAGGGATAGGAATGTCTCTTCAGTACATGCTGACAACATTTATTGTGATGGGAAAACTGGAAATCTATATGAAGAAGAATGAAACTGGACCCTTATCTTGCGCCATATAAAAATCAACCCAAAATTGACTGAAGACCTAAAAATAAGACTTAAAATCGTAATTCTCCTTGAATAAACAGGGAAAAGGTACTTGGTATTGTCCTTGGCAATGATTTTTTGGATATCACACTAAAAGCACTGGCATCCAAAATAAAAATAAACAAGTGGGGCTACATCTAAGAAAAAGCTCCTGCACAGCAAAGGAAACAATCAACAAAATGAAGTGGCAGACAACAGGTTGGGAGAAAATGTTTGTGAACATATAACTGACAAGGGGTTACTATCCAAAACATATAAGGCACCAAAGAAAACAAAAAATACTTCACTCCCAAATAAACTTTTTTGACATATTTCAAGATGGCAATTCAGGCTCGATGCCTGTAGCTCAGCAGCTAGGGCACCTGCCACAAACACTGGAGATGGTGGGTTTGATCCCAGCCTGGGCCTGCCAAACAACAATGACAACTACAACCAAAACATAGCCTGGCATTGTGGTGGGTGCCTATAGTCCCAGCTACTTGGGAGGCTGAGGCAAGAGGATCACTTAAATCCCAGAGTTTGAAGTTGCTGTGAGCTGTGACACCACAGCACTCTACCCAGGGTGACATAGTGAGACTCTATCTCAAAAAAAAAAAAAGAAGCAATTCAGAGGGCCTACAGACAGAAATAGCCCTGAAAAACTGCCTTTTTTTGAAGGAGATTTGCATCTATAAAGAAAAATCTGCTTTTATGAAATAAATAGCCAAGTTTTTCTCTGAGGCCCTCCCCTTTCTGGGACCTGGGAAAGATTAATTCAACTCAGACTGCCATCTATTCTTCCTGAGAACACCCCCTTTGCCATTGGCCTTTCTTTCTCTCTCCTGCCCATAAATGATCTTCCCATACTCCAAGCCCCTATTCTTTCTGTAACATCAGTATGATATAAAAGTGCCAATCATTTGGCCCTTTCTTTGAGCTTTCAAATTTTATATCACTCCCCATGTACAGGGGTGTACCTTAATTTTTTTATGTTTTTTCTCCTATTCATCTGCTTTGCATTAGTTAATTTTCACTGAATCTTCAGAGGGTGAAAGGGACATTTTCCTTCTTGGCCCCTACAGAACTCACAGAACTCAATAGAAAGAAAAGAAAGGATAGAAAGAAAAAAAAAAAAAGAAAGAATACTATTAAGACTAGGCAAAGGACCTAAATATACATTTTTCCAAAAATGATGTGAAAATGGCCAATAGATGTATAAAAAGGTGCTCAACACTACTGAAACCACCCTTACAGATTGGTAAAGGGGTACAAGGCAAGAACTAGTGCAAGTCCCCCCCCCCAAAAAAAAAGAAACTCTGTAAAGGAACAGACTTAGCTAAAAATAATGATAATAATCAGCCACTATCCCCTTGTTTGCTTCTCTGTAATTGCTGCTCCAGAGTTGCAAAGCTGTTAGTTGTAAAGATTTTAACTGTCTCCAAGTAACCATTAGTTGTAAACATCTATAACTTTCCTCCATCAATAACATCACTATTTGGAACCCTAAAGGTAGTCTTCCAGGCCCCACGTTCCAGTGGATTGGCTAACCCAAGACCAGCGGCCCATACCAAGAAAACTAACTGGACTGGAATCATGGCCCCAGGAGCTGAACCAAAACAAGAAGATGATGTCCAGACCCCTATAATTTTGCTGCAAATTTAGTCAATTAGTAAACTTAATTATCTCATCCCCTACCTGTCAAACTATCCTTAAATCCCTGTCCCCACAACTGTCCATGAGGAAAATTTGAGGAAGTCTCCCTGCTTAGCACTCTGAGGAATGAACACTTTCTCCACTGCAACCCTGACTGTCTCAGTGCATAGGCTCTTCTCTGTGCAGTGGGCAGTATAACCTGGTTGGGTGACAACACTACTAATCATCAGGTGAATCCAAATCAAAACCATAATGAGCTATCATCTCGCGCCTGTTAGTATGGCTATTATCAAGAAGTCAAAAGATAACAAGTGTTTGCGAGGGTGTAGGGAAAAGGGACTCTTAGTGTGCTGTTGGTACAAATGTAAAATGGTACAGCCACTATGGAAAACATTATGGCGGTTCTTCAAAAAATTAAAAATAGCATTACAACATGACCCAGCAATCCCTCTTCTGTTTGTAAACCAAAAGGATATCTATACTCTCAAGTTCATTGGAGCATTATGAACAATAGCTGAAATATGGAAACAACCTAAGTGTGGTGTGGGTGCATGGTTGAATGGATGAAGACATCATGGTAGATATGCAATGTAATACTAGTCAGCCTTAAGAAAAAAAATACTACCATTGCAACAACATGAATGAACGTGGAGTACGTTATGAAGGATGAAATAATCCAGACACAGAAAGAAAAGTATCATCTGACTTATTTGTGAAGTCTATGATTTTTTTTTTTAAATCCACTGCTTAGAGCTAGAAGGAAATGGGGAGATGTAGGTCAAAGGCACAAACTTGCAGTTATATCCATTAAATAAGTCTGGAGAGGTAATGTACAGCAGGACTGCAGTTAACAATACCATATATTTAAAATTTACTAAGAGAGTACATTTTAGGTGCTTTTACTAAATACAAAAAAAGGAAACTATGGGAGGTAATGGATACGTTCGATTGCTTACCTGTGGTAATTAATTCACTATGGATATATGAAAACGTCTTGCTGCACACCTGAAATTGATGCAATGAAAAAGGAAACACACGGGACAAGGTGGGGAGAGAGGCGACCCCGGGGCGAGCGCAGCCAGAGATCAGGAAGGGAACCGGGTGGTATCAGCCAGGTTTGGCAGACCCGCTGTGCTCAGCTCGTCAGGGGCTGCTGAAAGCTCAACGCGCAGGCTGGGGACGGAGCGGGAGGGAACTTCTGGCACAGGGTGGGGGAGCCTTACAGCAAGGAGTACCAACCCTCTGCCCCTCGTAGCTGAGCTCCACCTCCCGCAGCCCATAGTGGGTCTGGGACCTAAGGAGCCTGGAAGCACTGGGCAGGGTGGCACAGGACCAGGAGGGCAGCGAAGATCAGCGACAGGAGAGGCGTAGCTGCTGCCGTCCACCACTCCCTCCGGGCCCGCTGTCTCTGTAGACACATCTCCGCGCGGTGGGAGGCGCGCGGAGCTCCGAGGGAGTGAGTCCCCGCGCTCGGTCTCTCCGGACCCGCCTGGCGTCCTCCCCTCTGGCGGGGCTGGCAGCCGCGGCGCCCGGGCATGGCTTCAGCGGGCAGCGGCATGGAGGAGGTGCGCGTGTCGGTGCTGACCCCGCTGAAGCTGGTGGGGCTGGTGTGCATCTTCCTGGCGCTGTGTCTGGACCTGGGGGCGGTGCTGAGCCCGGCGTGGGTCACCGCTGACCACCAGTACTACCTGTCCCTGTGGGAGTCCTGCAGGAAACCC
>CAUYQV010134203.1:0-17520 GCA_963574575.1 Galagoides demidoff | reverse complement strand
CAAAACAAATTTAAATTTATGTTCTAATGGAGAAGTGAACAAGGCAGGGCCTCTGTGTTTTCATGGAGGTTACAGGATAAATGTATGTTCTTTTTTTTTTGAGACGGACCCTCAAGCTATCCCCCTGGGTAGAGTGCCATGACATCACAGCTCATAGCAACCTCCAACTCCTGGACTCAAGCGAGTCTCCTGCCTCAGCCTCCCAAGTAGCTGGGACCACAGGCGCCCGCCACAATGCCCGGCCATTTTTTGGTTGCAGCCATCATTGTTGTTTGGCGGGCCCGGGCTGGAGATTTGAACCCACCACCTTAGGTGGCTGGCGCCTTAGCTGATTGAGCCACAGGTGCCAAGCCGATAAATGTATGTTCTAAGGGTGAAGTGAACAAGCCGTGGCAAGAGGAGAGGAAAGCCATGGAACCGTTAGGAAGGTAATCCTGGAGTGCAGGCTTGCAGAGAAGTGGGCTTTTGCCAGGTGGACCCAGGGGACGAGGGGAAGGAAGCCTTTTGCTACTCTCTACTCTCTCTTCTAGAGAATCTCTGTGGGATCCTCAAGTGGCGAGGCTCTTCCTGTTGGCTGGCATCTCAGCAAGGGCTCTAGAGGGTGAGAACTGGAGGCCCAGGCACCTCTCATCTTACATGGAGTGTCGGCTCGTCCTGCTGAGCCAGCAGAGGGTGCCCTCCCAGACCTGCCCACCAGCCCCCACCCATCACTACCATGTTGAAAGGCTGTTTTGGAGAAAACTGTCATTTGGCTCTGAGCTTCCCCTCCCTCCTTTAAGCCAAGTGAGGAGCATGTCAAGACTTTGAGGGACCCGGGGACCAGAATTGTCCTCACACACTATGAGAAGAGTAGTGTGCAGAGTCTAAAGGCTGTGTGGTGGTGGGATGGGAGAGCCGGGGCCACACTGGGATGAGCAGACAGAGGACGCCTAACTTTCTGGTGACCTGGCTGAGGGCCTGTGGAAGGATCTGGATAGGAAGGTGAGGGAAGGGAGGGGGAACTGCTGGAACTGATGCCAGAGGGGAGCAGCTACAAACCGGAGTGGGCAACGTTGTTTCTCTCAGGGAAAATCTAGGTGAGAAGTCCCCAGATGAAGCTCTTTGAAAAATCTCCTTGAGAATCCTGTGCATTGGAGATGACTTTGGACATCTATTGCATTTCAGGGGGTCCCCAAGCCAGGTTACAAATGTGTCAGGGAAGAAGGTCCCTTCCTGTTTTGTCTCTCACTCTGCCTGCAGGTAGCAGCCAGGGACAGGCATGGAGGGAGAGCAAAGAGGTGGTCAGTGTCCTCGCCAGGTCTCTAGTTTCTGAGGCAAGCCCAGCCCTAGAGAAGGGCCTCCTTCTACACTGGAAGAGATCTTGTAACTTTAATATTGCTTTGAATTGTATTTTTTTTTTTTTGAGACGGAGCCTCAAGCTATCCCCCTGGGTAGAGTGCCATGGCATCACAGATCATAGCAACCTCCAACTCCTGGGCTCAAGCGAGTCTCCTGCCTCTGCCTCCCAAGTAGCTGGGACCACAGGTGCCCGCCACAACGCCCGGCCATTTTTTGGTTGCAGCCATCATTGTTGTTTGGCGGGCCCGGGCTGGGGACTCGAACCCGCCACCTTAGATGTACATGGCTGGCACCTTAGCCAATTGAGCCACAGGCACCAAGCCTATTTTAAAGTCTTAAGGAGAAATCCTTTACAAAGTAGCAGTTTGGGGGAATGTTTAATTCAGAATAATTATTCTGTTAGTTGAAGATTTTGCTTCTTTTTTGTAGTTTTCTATATTATTTTGAGAAGTCTCAATTATTAAAACTCCTTAACCTGGGGCGGTGTCCATAACTCAGTGGGTAGGGTGCTGGCCACATACACCGAGGCTGGTGGGTTCGAACCAGGCCTGGGCCTGCTAAAACACCAATGACAATTGCAACAACAACAACAAAAAATGAAATAAAATAAAAGACTCTTTAACCTGAAGTAGTGGCTAGATTAAGAATCAATTAAAGATATCTCTGGAGTGGTCAGAGATATCGTCAATGGAAGATATGTTATTATACTGGAAGACTGTAATAAGAATTTTCTTAGAAAGGAGCTGGAACTAAGTTACAGGTAAGGTGATGCCTGATTATTTTTTTCAGCCACAGATATTTTCTGTTCTGACCTCTACATTTCTCTCCTGTCAACAGAAACTTGTTTTATTTTCTAAAGACCAGACCTTTAAATATGTTTTGAAAATGTGCATTGCACATTCTCTGAGCCTCAGATCTTAACACGTGGCCTTCCAGTTGGTGTCAGTGACATAGGGATTGTTCTTAGTCTTTGATCATCTGTATTCAATAATTTTTAAAATAAATTTAGCATAAATAAATGAATGAATAAACATTGGGCTTGATTATCAGGGGATCTAGAATAAAGTTATGGATCTATAACCATAGAACATTTCTTTTTCTTTTTGGGGGAGGGAGGGGTGTTTTGTTATGTTTTTTGAGACAGAGTCTCTATGGCCCTGGTAGAGTGCCATGGCAACATCAAAGCTCACAGCAATCTCAACCTCTTGAACTCAAGCGATCCTCCAGCCTCCAAAGTAGCTGGGACTACAGGCTCTCACCACAATGCCCAGTATTTGTTTCTGTTTTTGATTTTTTTGCTTCTGTTTTTGTTTTTGTTTTTAGGAGACACAGGATCTTGCTCTTACTCAGGCTGGTCTTGAATTCCTGAGCTCAGGCAATCCACCTGCCTCAGCTTCCCAGAGTGCTAGGACTACAGGCGTGAGCCACTGCTCCCAGCCTACCCATGGAACATTTTCATTGAAACACTGTGCAATTATCAAGGGAATATGAAAGATATCCTTCATTCTGATTCATGGGACAATATTCTGATATTTATACTTGCTTCACGCACAAGATCAGTATTCCTGAACTTGAGAATTTTAAATAAGCTCTTTTTGAGGTTTTATTTTAATGTGAAGAAGTATTTCAAAGAGTAACAAAGTGAAGATTCCTAAATGAAAATGCTTTATTTATTACTGTTATTATTCCATCCATGTATATCTAATAAAGCTATTCTCAAAATGAGAGACTTCCATGCCCACTTAAAATAATTTATACTCCATGACAAAATTAACTGTACGGAATTATGCACAGCATAGGGGTAGCTATCACTTTCTTCTCTACTTCTTAATTCACAGATTAAAATAAAGCTTCTTGGCCAGGGAAGACCTGTGAGGTCCCAGCACATTGCACATCTCTGGAGGGTCTTGCTTTCTGTGCAGTCCAGATGCAGGCAACGCCCCAGGAGTGATATAGCATGCACCCACACAACTGTGGTGCTGGTACATAAAATGAAGAAAGATACTGGTGGCAGCCCAGGAAAGGACAGAAACACAGAGTATTATTAATAATTAATCAGAGTTAAGGATTTGAATCCTACGTCTCTTTATAGTTAGGCTTGGGCATGCTTCAGACACAGATTCAGAGAAAAGATCATGGTGACAAAGAAATGCTTACAGCATGTCCAAAAATCCCAGCAGGATCTTTTTATTTCATGAGGAGGGTATCAAAGGCAGATAGCGTCTTAGAATTCACAACATCAGTTACTACTGACGTTAGAGCTATATAGTCTGGACTTGGAAACATATCAGAGAGTCTTCTCAATCTGAGATCACATGTTGACAGATGGGAATGCAGCGGCCAAGTTCAGACAGGGCACAGAGGACACACCAACACCAAGCAGATGGGAAAAAACTGCGGTCCTGAACCAGTTCTATGGGAAGTGTTCTGTCTGGATTCTTGTTTCTAGTTGTCCTTGGCTCTCACAACTTCCTTTATTCTTTTCTGGGAATCTTTTTCATGAATTGTTTCTATATTAAAGCATTGGATGTGAAGCTCTAATACAGAAATTTGGATTCATTTTAAAACTCTCTTACCATTTCAATTCCTGTCTTTACAGGCCTGGATCCAAGATGTCATAGGTTCTTTTATTTAAAAGTGAAACTTTTAATATGGTTATGAGCAGATATCTTTTACATAGGAGAATAGTTGTGTGTGCATGTGGTTATTCTGCTCTATTAAAAAATGCAAGAAAAAAAGTGAAGAATATGTTGACTCACAGAATTGCAAGAAACCCTCAAAGGAAAACTTGTGACTTTATTTGGAAAAAAATATATGGCAAGGTAGAAAGCCAAGACCATTTCAGGCATTCAAGCATTCTGTGATCTGTGCAGAAGAGATGAAGTGAGCTTATAAAGCTGCATGGCCTAAAAGGTAACAGCACAATGTTAGTGAAACTGCGTTTGTGTAACTTCTTGATATAACTCTTCTTCACTCTTTAGCTGTGTAATTTGGGCACGTGACTGAGTCTTAGTGTCAGTTTCCTCTTCTGAAAAATGGAGATGATAATACCTGATAGGGCATAGTGAAGCTTCCTTACGATACATGCTGCAAAATGATTAGTATGAGATCTGGAACAGGGTGAGCACCAATACATGTAAGTGATGCCATTATCAGGGGCCATTTAGAACGATCATCATCTAAGTAAAAGATAAAACGATAAATGGGATGAAGGAGTAAGAATGCTCAGCCAGTCCAGAATGTTTAAGGACAGTTGGCCAAAGACAGATTTTGAGTAGAGATGTTTGAGAGTAGTAGGAGAAAGAGCTTGAGGAAGAACTTTGAAAAAATAGTGGAAGGATAAAAACTGGCAGAACACATGTTTTCTTAGAAGCACAGGGTGAAGATATCATCAGGTGTGGTGAAGAAGGTCACAAGGAAGATTTAAAAATATCTGTTGGATCTGGTAACGTGGAGACAGCCATTGGCCTTTATTAAGGTATAAACATAGAAGAGAAACAAGGAGTTGGACTACACTAAGTTTTAGGGAGTTTGAGCATTGAGAAGGAGAATGGCTGGTCAGTATTCAATAGCTTGGGTGAGAACTAAAGGAAAGAGATGGGGCACCTAAAGGAAAATGAAAAAGAAAAATTGGAGAGACCTGAAGTTATGATGAGGGAAAGAGAGTAGAGAGAATACGAGGTAGAATAGGATCACAGAGCAAGGAGAAGAGAACTAACCAACAGAGGGACAGTAGTTGGCCTGAAACAAGAAAAGATTGAGCACATCCCAGGAACAGTGTAGAAACAGGGGCAACAATAATAATGAAAAAAGACTCAGTAGGTTCTGAGTAGACTGACCACCGGTGTGCTTTTCCTCCCCTCTCAGAAGCCCATAAATGATAATACAGAAGTGTTCACAAAACAGAATGTAGATGAAAATAACCTGTATACTTGGATCATCAAAAGAAGTATCAACTAATTCTCTATGGAGGAAAAAATAAAGGGAAAAATTTAGACAATAAAACAGAGTGACCCAAGCAGCACAGAATATGTAGACAGGGACCTTCTCACCAGAGCCACAAAGAGCAGAAATGCCACTGAACTCCAATTAGGTGGGTTAGTAGGAGGTGCACACAAGGAACACCCTCCCCAGTCAACACATCACTTCCCTTCATCTACTCCCATTGCACAGGGGACTCACATTTTCCTCCTGGCAGAAAATACAAGCTCTTATCTAGAGAAAATAAACAACTATTAGCAAAATTCAAACTTTCATGTGAGTATTAGTTTCACAAATGAGATCCCCTCTTATTAAAAAGCTGACTTCTCTGAGATATCACCTAACACTAGTGAGATTACCCCACATCACAAAGTCCCAAATCTGTAGATGCTGGCATGGATGCAGAGAGAAGGGATCATTTCTATACTTATGGATGGATTGCAAACTAATATAACCTTTATGGAAAGAAGTATGGAGGATTCTTAAAGAACTAAAAGTCGACCTTCCATTTGATCCCATAACCATTACTAGGTGTCTACCCAGAAGAATAAAAATCACTTTACCACAAAGATATTTGCACCAGAATGTTTATTGCAGCTCAATTCACAATTGCCAAGTCATGGGAACAACTGTGGCATATGGCATGGAGTACTATTCAGCCATAAGAAAAGATGGAGACTTTACATCTTTTATGTTTACCTGGATGGAGTTGAAACACATTCTTCTTAGTAAAGTATCTCAAGAATGGAATTGTACTCAATACTGGTATGAAACTAATGTGCAGACAACCACACTCCCAAATGAATGATGAAATATAATTATAGTCTAGCAAGGGGGAGGAAAAAGAATGGGGGAGTAAGGAGGTCATTTAGCGGGATCTCACCTAATGTGCACAATGTGAGGGTATTCAGCATGACCCCTGGGTGAAGGGCTCAACTTGAACCTTACCTTACAATTGAAAATAACGTAACCTAAAAATTTTACCCTTATATTAACTTAAAATTTAAAAAGGATGACAACCTCCTCTCTAACTTTAAAGCAATCTCTGTAGATTGCATGCCTACCCCTTGTTATACATGGATTTTCTAGTGACTTTCTGTTCTAACAGGCCAGAGAGGAAACATGTCTTTTCATGGAATTCAGTGGATCCCCACAGACCTACCCACAAGAATCAGCTCAGGCCTTCAGTCACAAGTAAAGGTTGTGAACAAAAGATCAACAGGCAAGTAAAGGGAGTCAACAGTAAAGACCAAAACAAAGACAAAAACTTGGTGTCATGATAATTTAGAGAACAGAAAAGAGTAGACAAGTTTCAGAAACAACCTAAGTGTGTATCAATAGGCGAATGCATGAAGAGTCTATGTTATAGACTTGGAAAGAAAAAATTCTACTGCAAGTGGAATACTATTCAGCCTCGAAGAGGGATGAAATCCTGCAATTTTAGACACATTGGTGAACCTCGAGGATGTTGTACTCAGTGAAATAAATCAGTCACAGAAAGACAAATACTGATGATTCCACTTATGTGAGTTATCTAAATAGTCAAACTCATAAGATCAAGGAGCACAGCAATAATCCTCAACAATAATGTACTGGACACCTAACAATTAATAGAAAAGGTGGCTCTGTTAAGTGCTTTTATCCAAATAAAATAAGATTTTAGATTTTAAAAAAATCAATCTCCACTAAGCCATAGGTGTTCAAGATAGTTTTTCTAAATGAAAAGAGAATAAAAACTATTATAGATGAAAAATATAATTAGTGATATAGACCATGTGTGTACATACAACATACATATGTACAACATACATATTTACATGGAAAAAGAAAACCAAGTGAAATAAAAAATGTATGAATAGAAAAGGAAGAGATAAAACTTCCAATAATTGCATTACTGTATTGACTAAAACATCTATGGGAATCTACAAACTGTAAGATTTGTGAGTGATAAGTACTAACCAATTAAAAATGCAACATAAAAATGAAAACACAGCGATAGCTGATAAAATGTGAAAAATTAGAAAAATACATATTTTTACATATATAAATTATTTATAAATGAAATCAAAATGTAGTACTTAAGGACACCGACAAGTAACTTCAAAATCGAGCTTATATCACATGGTCTCAGAATTCATGGTACCATTTATAAAAACCTCAAAAGCATTTGAGACAATGGTACAGGTTGCTTTGGAATATACACATAAGGAGTAGATCTCCCCAGAAAACATGGTATATGTATATATATGAGATTTAGTGGTATAGAAGGCGGGGTAAGGAAAAGCATTTATGGATATGGTCATGAAAGGGTTAAGCAGTTATCTCAAGCAAATTTGCATCAGTTTTTTTCTTCATTTGATTGGTGAGTATTCGGATGAATGTCATATTATTGTCCGAACTTTAATATTTATTTTGTATATTTTATAATTTAAAAATATGTCTGGTAAATGTTTCATTCATGTTTTAAAAATTCAAACAAAAACCTTTGTTATGAAATTTTAAGAAGTCAATAGGCTGACAGGTCTATTATACTGAAAGGGTTCTTGCAACAGACATTCAGGGCCTACATCTATTGTGCCTTAGGTACAATGATACAGCCCATTTTATTTATTTCAAGTGCATTGATTTGTTGATTAATAACTGTATGTTTAGTAGGGAAAAAACAAGTTCGTTTCTTTTCAGCCATGATAATTGCATCCCTGAGTTTTGCTACCTGTGGCAGCTGTCATAACAGCTGAGGCTGTCGCTGTGATCTCAAGGGGAAAATGGAAACCTGCTGAAAATCCCGAATTTGAAGCATAAATACAGGCTACAAATCTAACCAATGCCGCAGAACAGTCACTAACGTCTCACTCTCAGTAGAGGGTAAGTGTTAAACATTTCCATTTTCCCACTTAAAAAAATAAGTGAAATATTAAGAAATATTAAAGGTATCAAACATAATCAAACATGGGATCCCCCCCCCATTTTTTGCTTTCTTTTGTTTGCTTTTATAGCATTTGGTAATTTAGAATTACCCCACCTGAGGAAGAACTGATAGACGAAAATCCTTAATTTCCTAACTATACAAAGTGAGTGTTGTTATTAAACAAAGGCTTTAGCTACATCATTTAAATAACAGTTTCCTGTGTTATTTAAAATATT
Source organism: Galagoides demidoff (assembly GCA_963574575.1). Taxonomy (NCBI): domain Eukaryota; kingdom Metazoa; phylum Chordata; class Mammalia; order Primates; family Galagidae; genus Galagoides; species Galagoides demidoff. Next base: position 9,057 of record CAUYQV010134203.1, on the reverse strand, counting down.
TGCTATAATAACGAATTTCACATTTCACACGTTTGATAGTTACTTCCAAATGAGTTTGACTTCACAACTCTGATTTTAGAAATCGCACCACTCCCCAAATGAAGTTCCAATTTTCTCTCTATAATACTATTAAAGAGACATCGATTCAGTACCCTGTGCTCTGAGAGACTGCAAACTTATAAAACACTGCTCTACTGCTAGAAAGTTCTCAAAACAGAAGACTGATAAATTTCCAAGAAATGCAATATTTTGTTCATTTGGCATTAGCTAACAAAAGCAATCAATGCAACCTGGCTCTTTGTACTTTCAATGAATCTCCAACAATAAAAAATATATAAATAAAAAATAAAATGGTAAAAAAAAATAGTACTGGGATATACATTCTTCCCAGTATTCTTTCAAGGATGATTTCTGTTCTGTTAGAATTTTTCATTCCGGTATTTGTTTTTTTTCGCCCTCTAATTTTCAGCATTTATATTATGCTGGCTATATTATTTTCTTGTGGGGAATACGTGTTTAGTCTTATATTCTGGAGATCATACTAGTGGCTAATATTTATTGGGAACTTGCTTTGCCAAAGTTTCTGCTAAATCCTTTTCGTGAGTGGGTTTACTTCATCTCCATAGCAACCTCCTGAGATAAGTACTGTTACTAACTCTATTTCATTGCTGAAAGAATTGAGGCATCATGAAGTTAAGTAACTTGCAAAAGTCACCGAGCTAGTAAGCAGGAGAGCCAGAATTTGATTTCAAACAGAGTGTCATTGGACAACCTGTTGAACATATTAATCACCTCATCAAAAGATAGAACCAGGTATCTTCATCTTGTTGTCACTTTGGAATGTATAGAACAGTGTAGGTGTTATCTGATTTTATTTTTACAGTCACACCCTTTGCATATGAAGGAAATAGACCCACGGTGAATAACAGACCATCCACACATCATGCAGCTAGTGCTAGGAAGCTTCAGAGTTAGGACTGAACTCAGGTGCTTTAACACCCGATCAAATGCTTTCTCACTGTTTTATAACTGTCTAAGAAATAGGAACATTGGGGTGCTACTTCACAGACTTATTTCTCCCGGAAAGCATGCTGAGATGTTTGGTCATGAAAATCAAGTTATGGTCTACTGCTTAAAACTGTGTAAGGAATAATTTGGGAAGAGAAATTTTTATCAACTCATAAAAGTACATTTTATCAGATATTTCTGAATTAGGAAACTGGCCTAGACTGCCTAAGGATACATAATAGATTAAAAGAAAGAATAATAAAAATAACATATACAGAAAAACGAAGCATCAGACTGTCAGTTGCCAACACTGACCAAAATCTTTGTCTAGGTGTTAGGGTAATAGTTTCTTCTCCCTAGTTGCTTGCAATCTGAGATGATATGTCAGTCCTGCCAAATAATTAAAATTAAAGTATACATTATTTAACATTTACCATGTGCCAAACCTTATAAACAATTTACATGAGTTAACTATTATCTTTTTAAATTTTCATAAGAGCTCTGTGAGGTGGGTACTGTTATTATTACAAGCTCCAGATGAGGAACAGGAACCATAAAGGAGGGGGTGGAGGGAGAGTAATTGGTGGGACCACCCCCACAGTGCATCTTACAAGGGTACATGTGAAATTTACTAGGTGTAGAATATAAATGTCTTGACACAATAACTAAGAAAATGCCGTGAAGGCTATGTTGACCAGTTTGATGAAAGCATTTCAGATTATGTGTAAAACTAGCACATTGTACCCCATGATTTCATTAATGTACACAGCTATGATTTAATAATAAAAAAAAAAAGAAGTTAAAAAATTTGCTCAAGATTTAGGTAAGTGTCCTGGCTCCAAACTCAGTGCTTTTTATGTCACACAACAGTGTGAGTGCCTGCCTTGTGGCTCGAGCTTTAAATACATCATTGCTCTTCCTCACTGGACACCAACAGTGCAAAGTAGATAAATTTATAAAGCCTCACTTCACAGATTGGAATGGGAAGTTCAGCAGGGTCAAGTAATTTGCCCAAAGTCATTCAGCCACTACGTGCTTAAATCAGGATTCAAACACAGGTCTATGTGAAGTGGAAATTTGTACCCTTTCCACTTTATAACATCCCTCTCCATTCTTAAAGAAAATACACCGTAAAAATTTAGCAATAGCAAAAAAAAAAAAAAAAAATTTAGCAATAGCTGGTTCCACATGACTGCTACCTACATCTGTTAGTTTGTTTTAGGTGTCTGCATCAACTACAAATACGGAGACAGGCTGCTGATACACAGATTGCCTTTTCTTTTAATAACAGCAGGACCCTAAACAGCCTATTTATGTCTTAAATTTTGTGGGACTTTTTTATGGTCACAGTATCCAAAAACCACAAAAGTTTAAAAAAGAAAAAAAATTGTAAGTCCTGGTTTTGGAGATTGCCAAGAATACGACAAATTCACAAAACCCAGAGAGTGCAAGCAGCCACATCCCACGCTTTTTCCCAGTAGTGTAAAACCTGACACAACACTTCTGTTGTCCGGGATTTGAGCTGACCTTTCAGGATGCTTCAATGATACCTGATAAAAAAGTGAACACTCTGAACTACCTGAGTATCAGGTCAGACTTCAACACTATTGGATGTGTCTTGCTAATTGCCCACTTGATTTTTCAAAAGATAAACAATAACGTTAAATAATTTGGAATTTTTGGTGTTTTGTATCTGTTAGTAATGAATGCAATTGGATTGCCTTGTCAGAGTCTAAGTCAGAAACCTGACCAAAAGTAATCAAGGGCACACCATACTTTAAAAAATGATGTATCAGGCGGCACCTAAGGCTCACAGGAGTAGGATGCTGGCCCCATATACTGGAGGTGACGGGTTCAAACCCGACCCTGGCCAAAAACTGCAAAAAAAAAAAAAAAAAAGATGTGTCAATGTTGATTCATTGATAACAACAAATGTACCACTCTGGTTAGTGGGACAGGTTGTGTGCGTATGAGAATCGGGATTATATTGCAACTCTGTACTTTCTGCTCAGTTTTGTTGTGAACTTAAAACTGTGTTAAAAAATAAAGCCTATTAAAAAAATCAAGAAAGTCAAAGAAAAAAGTTATAGTATAAATAGTTGACTTGTCATTTATACAACAGAAATGTAGAAAAGTAAAATAATTATCTCCCTCAGGCAACTGAAAATCTGAGGCTGACATACTTGCATTGGCCCACACGTGGAGACCATCACTAGTGGACTTGCACGTACAAGGCATTGGCTGTGACTATTTTTACAGGTAGACTTTCAGGGACGAAGTGAGTTCAGTTGTCCCTTGGTATCTGGGGGGGATGGCTTCCAGACCCTGCCCAAATACCTAAATTTTTGAATGCTCAAGTGTAGTATTTGCAGGTAACCCAGTGCACATCCTCTTGTATACATTAAATCATCTTTAGATTACTTATAACACCTAATATGATGTAAATGCTATGCAAATAATTGCTACACTGTTTAGGGAATAATGATAAGAAAAATAAAGTCTGTACATGTTCGGTACAGATGCAATTGTTTGGTTCTGAAGGTTTTTGATTAACAGTCGATTGGATCCGCAGATGTGGAACTCATGGATATGGAGCCCTGGCCTTCCATTCATTCTTCCAGAGTCCATCTCATGCCAGAGTCACATGTAGAATGAGCCTCAGCATTTCTGAATTTTGATAATTAAAAATAGAGTTAAAAATGGCTCAGCACCTATAGCACAGTGGTTACAATGCCACCCACATGCACCAAAGCTGGCAGGTTCAAGCCTGGTCCAGGCCAGATAAACAACAATGACAACTGCAAGAAGAAAATAGCTGGGCGTGGTGGTGAGCACCTGTAGTCCCAGCTACTTGGGAGGCTGAGGCAAGAGAAAGGCTTAAACCCAACAGTTGGAGGTTGCTGTGAGCTGTGACACCACAGCACTCTACCAAGGCAACATGGTGAGACTCTGTCTCAAAAAAAAAAAGAGAGAAAGAATGGAAAATTGAAAATGTTATAGAGAAGGGGGAAAAAGAAATGGAGCATTTTTGTTCAGAAAGAGCTATCATCAGGAGAGGTTGCCAGACTGCTCGGAAACAGCCATCAGCTAGTAAAGAAAAGCACCCAATGGGGACACTAACAAAGTGTATCTTCACTTTTTTGAGAGCAATCTTGTCTTTTTAGGCTATTGTAATTGTATTTTTGCATCAAAACCAGATTCAAATAATGCATTGGTGCTGTCATTTATTTGGACTCTGATGGAAGTGGATTGGATGAAATAATTTATGTAAAAGCCTATGCACAGATAGAGAAGTTCATAATTTAGGAAATAGCACAATTACTTTTCTGATAGTTCTTTTTACACTTTCTTTTCCCTTTCAGAGTTCCAAATACTTCCTTAGTGCTTTATTCTCCTTTACAGATTTGTTTTCAGTTGCCCAACTCCCGAAGTTGTATGCTCAGCAAAATTCAAATGAACTTTTCTCTCTTGTTCTAAGTCCAGTTTACAGGCATTTCTGTTTTCTTAACAAAATAAGTAGGTGGCTAACAAAAAGAGACCATCGGGACTTATTGGTTCTGTCCCTGAAACCACAGGAAACCGGAGATGCTGGCCAAACATTCAATTTTCAGTGTTTCATACAGAAATTTGGTCAATCTTTTGATTATTTTCTCAGTTCTCTACAGTCTTCCAAACCTTTTTTTATCTCACCATTTCCTGAAATAACCAGTGCAACGTGGTATCCTCTCATACACACAAGGGCTGTGAGTGATGCCTGCGGATGCCAAAGCTCTCTGGAAGTTTTTGAATTGTAGTTTTTATTTTTATTTTATTTTATTTTTTTATAGTGGTTTTTGTTTGTATTTTATGGTTATTGGGGTCCTGTAACTCAGAGACAATGAAGATAAAATTATGGCTGTCACCAAAGGGCTACTTAAAGCTCTAGTCGAGCGACCCCTGCAGAAATCCTGCACCTCACTCCCCCTCTCCTATTCTCACTTTTACTTTCAGAGTCCCTATTCATTGTCGTGAGAGGATAATCTTTTACATATGAATATATAATTTGAGTTTCTCTTTACTTATTGTCCCGTTTTCTTGTATTTAGCTTATGAATCATTGCCATTTTGCATCATTTTGGTTTCTGAGCTGTTTTCCAGGCAGTTGAAAGCTATTCTTATGTATCTAATATTTAAGTCATATAGGACCTATGATAGTAAGACGAGAATGGACAGATAGTATGCTAAAGAAGAGATGATTTACGGGAACAGTACCATTTAATCACATAGCAGTGTCCTGGAATACACACGAGGACTTAGCTCTTCTCTCCCTAGTCCCAAAGGACACAAATTGAACCATTGCAAGGTGGTATGTTTGTTCTAAGAATGATACTTGTACAATCTGTGCTGAGACCAGAAGTTTGTGCACGTGCGTTCCAAGTCACTGGAGGTGTAATAGCCAAGACCAGGAGGGGTGTGCTACAACGGGATCCAAGATCCCTCCTAATCCTGAGACTCTACGGTTCTTGAATTCATCGTGGGATGCGAACTGCATACAGAATATACACTATGGGTGCATAGGCTAGGTATAGAAATCACAGGGAAAATTCAGAAAGCCACATTTCCTGAAAATTCTCACTAGAAGTATAAACTCGGGTGTTGTTTTCCCAGCCCTGGCTCTGTCCCGACTTGCAGTGTAGGGATTGTCAGTGAACGGTTTAATGCTGTAGTGCTTGTTATACGTTTGTAAGGGAAAGAGTGGCAGCCTGGTGTCACAGGGACTGTAATAATACGACCTGGTTTGGGAATCTGGGTCTTGCCACAGGTGTGCTGTGGCTCAGTCATTTCACCTGTGTAGATTTTTGTTCTCTCACAGGTAAAACAAATTGGATTAGTAAACATTGAAGGTTCTTCCTGCTTTGATATTTATTCTTAGAGTAAGAACACAGCTCAGGGGCATCGATTAAAAACCAGCAAGGGACTCTGATGGCACTTGGGCTTATGAAGTACACAATTATCATTTTTCACTGTCTTTCCTGTCTGGCCGTAGGAAATATTTTCAGTGTCAGTAAGCAAGATTAAATGTATTTCCAGGTTATTAACATCTGTTAGGGTTAACTGTTGACGTCCTCCTGTGAGCAGGAGACTTTTTCAAATATTCAATCACTGAATTCTTGAGCACTTATAAAGTTGCAAACACTGACCCCAAGGTGCTGGGGATGAAACGGTAGCTCACATATGAGGACATACACACTCCTTTACTTGAGAAGTTCACTATCTGGTAGACAGACAAAACGTAGCAGGCAGTAATAACAAGCTGGCCCACCGAAGCATAAAGATTCATGATTAAAAGGAGGACGAGAGCTTGGAAAATGCATATGACTTGTTCTGGACACTCTAAGAAAAAAAAAAAAGACTGGGTGCTGAGTTTTTCTTCTTCCCCTTGGTAGAATAAGGCTCAGCATGCTGAGTCATCAAGGCTGAAAATGCAGTGGCACTTAATTGCGCAGTGCAGAAAGAGCGCAGTTAGCCGTCACAACTTGTTACAGAAACAGATCACTGTTTGGTGAGGTTAATCCACTTTGAACATGATAAGGCACGAAGAGGTCGACATCCAGCACTTTCCTCAGCTCCATTTGAATTCAGCCTAGAGCCCCACTGCCAGCCAGCACGGGTGCTGTTTGAACAAGACACATTTCTGCCCATGATTAATATTAGCTTCAGAGTGTAGTTTGTAGAATCAGATAAACAGACATCAGTTTTCTGCTTTCCTTTCTTCCCGTCTTCTGTCCCAATCCACTTTCCCCAATGGTAAATGGTGGGGGTAGGCAAAGGAGTTTTAGACAAACATTGAAAGGCTCCCTTATTTGCAGACTGCAGCTTGGGACTGATACTCTCTGTCTATCGGAGAGCACTTAGGCAGTGAATTGCTTCATTGTTTTCAGAGGAGTACAATTCAGTGGGACATGTGGGTGTCTAATTCAAAGACGCAGTTCTTCTGAGCCGGCATGATGGTGTGATGCTGGCCCCAAGAAACAGGGTTGGTTTGTAATCTAATTCAGAAAGGCTGTTAAAAATGCAAAAACAAAGCAGGCATTTCACATGTGCCAAAGGTCACTTGTAAAAAGTCCCCATGGAATTCATATTAATTTAGGTTTGATAATTTTTTTGATACAGACAATGGTATTCTCAGCCATTTCTCAAACATAAGTTAGGCATTAGGAAAATATTTAAAAACAATTTCCTATACTGCTTTTTTCCTAAAATAGTCATGATGGTGCTGGACTGTCCACATAAATGGAAGGATGCATTTATTTATTCTATTTATACCAACTCGGTTTCAAAAATTATTTTAAGTAGCCAGGCGAACAGCAAGAAGTCCTCCCTAATTACAAACTCCAAGTGGGTTTGGCTTCTACTTGGGAACACTATCCTGCTTAAAATTTCATTCCACTTGCTCAAAATGATAATGACATGAAAGTCTAAGCAGTGCCAAAGGTTTGCCAGTAAGTGCACAAAAGAGCAGGACTTACTGGACATCTCAGGAGGAACAGTGCTTCAGAGCGGCCAGCTCTAACATGGGCCGGCAAATACTCTTGGCGCAAACTTCAAGCACGAATAGTGCATCTGGGGCTGCAACAGCACCCACACAGGCCCGATGACCGACCCAGCAGGAAAGTAGACCAGAAAGACAAACCCGTTGTTTACCCAAGATTTGTTTTGGCTATTTTCAGAAATGTGGTCTCTACCAAGTCAGCCACTTCTGTGCTGTCAGGGGGCTTTATTGAACTATCTTTAAAAGCATCTCCTTTATAAAAGCTTCGGTTCTTTGATCCACCACAGGCAGTTCAATCCTTGCGAATAAATGTAAATTGCAGGCAGCCTTTTTAAGAATAAGTAGCTATATGGGATATTACACAAGTTTTGATGTACACAAAAATTAAGAAACAGAAACAGAAACAAATGAAGCCCTCCCAGTGACACCCATGAGCCAAGCAAAGTGAAATTTACACAGGGGAATCAGAAAGGACGCTGATGGCTGTGTGTCTTGGACATGAAATAATGAACCATAACACAGTCTTAAAATGTTTGTAGTGACCTATGGACACTCAGTAATCAATTTACTCACCTTCTCATCTCCTCAGTCCATTTCTTTACTTTATTTCTGGCCCTAAAACGTCACCAAAACTCTTCTTATCAAATTAGCAATGATCATTTTCAGAGATATATGTTCACTTAAGCATTATAAAAGCTACCCATGTAACCAACACATTTGTGCCCCCCGGATATTTTGAAACGAAAACAAAAAAGAAATCTGCATTGTAGCATTGGCCAGTTTCGACCACGCCCTCCTTGCAATGTGTTCTTTTTTTGTCTTCTCTGATGCTGCTTTTCTTCTGGTGCCTTTGCTGCTCCGTCTTCCTTTTATCACGGACTCCTTAAACGTCATGTTTCCTCGGGTCCTGACTTGCCCCCTCTTCTAGTTTTACATTCTCTGTCTGAGCCATCAGAAGAGGTGGTGGTTCATGCCTTAGTTAGGAGATGATTGTGGCAAGCACTTCCAGTTCAGCTCTTTTATGACCTCCAGTCCTACACGGTCACTCATCTCCTGGAAATGACCACATGGACACCCAGTACGCTCCTCACACTGATGATATCCAAGAGGGAAGTCTTCTTCTCTTCTGGGTCCCTAGTTTACTTCCAGTGTGCCCTTAACTGGCATAGTATCTACTGCAAGGAAAAATGGGGAGTCATCACTGCCTCCTTCCTCCCCATCACTGCCTCCCTCCTTCCCATCACTGCCTCCCTCCTGCCCATCACTGCCTCCTCCCTTCCCATCACTGCCTCCCTCCTCCCCATCACTGCCTCCTTCCTGCCCATCACTGCCTCCTTCCTGCCCATCACTGCCTCCTTCCTGCCCATCACTGCCTCCTCCCTTCCCATCACTGCCTCCCTCCTTCCCATCACTGCCTCCATCCATCCCAACACTGCCAAATTACTACCAATCAATGCCAACTACCATAAAATAACATCAAACCAACATCACAAAACAGCCAACAACCACCCAAACAAA
>CAUYQV010134202.1:0-32859 GCA_963574575.1 Galagoides demidoff | reverse complement strand
AGATAATTTACTAAGAAGAATATTTTCCAGCTCCATCCATGTAAACATAAAAGAGGTAAAGTCTCCATCTTTTTTCAATGCTGCATAGTATTCCATGATATACATATACCATAATTTATTAATCCATTCATGTGTTGATGGGCACTTGGGCTTCTTCTATGACTTGGCAATTATGAATTGAGCTACAATAAACAATCTGGTGCAAATATCTTTGTTGCCAAGTGAACTAATTCTGTCTTATAGGGCATTGGAGTTGTGAGGTCTAACAATTAAGCTAACTTGCTCATGTTGGCAGCACTGTACAAACAACTCGGTAAGGTCTCATAACTTTGGTATATCAGTGTCTCACAGCTGTGTTCCTGTTGATGTGTGATTATGTCTTGCTGAGCAGCATTCATTATTGTTGTAGAGTGTTTTTGTGTGTGTAGCAAGAATGTTGGAGGTTGAGTTAGAGCACCGAACAAACATTAAATTTCTTGTTAAACTTTGCAAGAGTGGAAGTGAAATCAGGAACATGATAGTCCAAGTTTATGGGGATAATGGTATCAAGAAAATGGCAGTGTACAAATGGATTAAATGTTTTTCTGAAGGGAGAGAAAGCATCACTGATGAAGAGAGGCCAGGGTGGCCAATAACAAGCAGAACTGACGAAAACATTGCAAAAATTCATTGAATTGTACATCAAAATTGTAGAAAATTGTAAGCTGACTATGAGACGCATAGCAGACCAACATAGAGAAACAGTTAGGAAAATCTTAACTGAAAATTTTGGCATAAAAAAGGTGTGTACAAAAATGGTCCTGAAGGGGCTCACCAATGAATACTATCTGTGAGGGAGTTTTCAGCCAATAAATAAATAATCACATTGGAACCCCCTTTACTCACTTGATCTTTTTTCTTTACCTAAAGATAAGGGAAATATTGAAAGGAAGACATTTTGATGACATTCGGGGCATCAAGGGTAATATGACTGTAGCTCTGATGGCCATTCAAGAAAAAGAATTCCAGCCAGGTGAGGTGGCTCACACCTGTAATACTAGCACACTGGGATGCTGAGGTGGGTGGATTGTCTGAGCTCATGAGTTTTGAGACCAGCCTGAGTAAAAGTGAAACTTTGTCTCTAAAAAAAATAGCTGAGCATTGTGGTGGGTGTCTGTTGTCCCAGCTACTTGGGGGGCTGAGGCAAGAGAATTGCTTGAGCCCAAGAGTTTGAGGTTGCTGTGAGGTATGACAGCATGGCACTCTATCAAGGGTGACAAAGTGAGACTCTATCTCAAAAAAATTGCAAAGTTGCTCTGAAGGGTGGACTAGGTGCTGGTATCATTGCAATAGCTTCCCAAGGGGAGAACTTCAAAGGAGATAGTAGCGATATTTAGCAATGAGATGTGTAGTACCTTTTCTAGGATGAGTTCATGAACTTAATTGTCAGACCTTATATGTTAAATTTAAATGGTTGACAATATAAACACCAAAGATAAATGGAATGCGTATGTTCTATTGTTCTATCACTATGTTAAATACTGGCTTACATTAGACATTAATTACTCAAGAATAGATACAATAATCTCAAGTGGATACACTAAAATTGTTAAGAAGTATATAACCAATAACTTATTTGGAATAATTATAATTTAATTAATCCAAAACGAAAAAAGTGACAAAAAAGAGGAAAAGAAGCATAAAACAGGTAGAACAAATAATAAGCTGATGTAAACCCAAATATATTAGTAATTTCATTAAACAGAAATGAGTTAAATACTCTAACACAAAAACTATAATTTTCACCATAAAAATAAAATCAAAAGCCAATTGTTTACACTTTTTGAGACACACACTTTAAATAATGAAACAGAAGTTTTTGTTAAAAGTATGGAACATGATACATCTTGCAAACATTAATTAAAGTAAAGGCGGTATAACTATACTAATAGTAGACAAAAACGGTTTTCAGATAGGCAGTATTACTAAAGATCGAGTGATATTTCATAACGATTAAAAGGTCAATATATCACAAGATTATAACTTTTCTAAAGTTGTATGAATCTAATAATACAGGTCTGAAGTATATAAAGCAAAATTCACAGCACTAAAAAAGAGACAGACATTTCCAAACCATAATAGGAGATTGTTAACATGTATCTCTCAGTAACTTGAAGAAGCTTGGAAAATCCGTAAAGAAACAGATTTGAAGGACCTGATTGACAAACTTGACATGATTATATAAAACACCACCAAACAATGACAGAATATTTTTTAAGGCCACAGGGAACGTTTATTACAACTAACTATATAGTGGATCATAAAACAAGTATCAATAGTTCAAATATTATGATCATTTAGAAAATGTTTTATGAATCTAGTGGAAATGAGTTAGAAAATAGTAACAGAACAGATTATCTAGTAAATTCTTCCAAATATTTAAAGGAGGGGAACAAATCTTACACAAACTCTTCCAGAAGGGGGAAAAAAAAAAAAAGCATATATACTTCTTAGCCCAGTGGTTCTCAACCTTCCTAATGCCGCAACCCTTTAATATGGTTCCTCATGTTGTAGTGACCCCCAACCATAAAATTATTTTCATTGCTACTTTATAACTAATTTTGCTACTGTTATAAATCATAATGTAAATATCTGATATGCAGGATGGTCTTAAGCGACCCCTGTGAAAGGGTTGCTCAACCCCCAAAGAGATCATGACCCACAGGTTGAGAACACTGTCTTAGTCTATTTTATGACAGTTATACAACCTTTACATCAAAATCTAACACAGGACTTCATAAGAGAGTAACACGAGGCTGAGCATGGTGGCTTACACCTGTAATCCCAGCATTTTGGAGGCCGAGGTAGAAAGACTGCTTGAGACCAGCAGTTTGAGACTAGCCTGGGCATTATAGTAAGACAACATCTCTACACGAAATAACAAAGATATTAATATAAAGATTTTATATGCAATATCTTTAAGAATATTGCACATAAAACTATCATTGGAGAATAAATATTGTAGTTTAGAGAAGAGGGTATGGTCAGAAGTAGTTTCATAAAAGGAGTGGCTTAGAAGATTTTAATTAGACAGTGGGGTGGATTCTGCTAAGCAGTTGCCTACCCAGTATTCATTTTCCATTTCTTACTAAGATAAAACAAACCAAGAAATCCTGATTTTATCTGGGACAGAAATCTGCATAGTTGACTCCACTTCCCAGCCCTGCCTTAGGGCTAGCTGTGTGATCAGATAGCTAAGTGCTATCTGGCAAGTTAAAAGCAACAATACTATATGGGGTCTTCAAAAAAAAGCCTAAAAGGTAGGGACTCACCTGAGCAATGCAACTACTTTGCCTTTTCCCACTTCTTGCTGGCTCTCTGACTTCTGGACTTTTTGCCTGGTGCTGCATTAGCCACTTTGGACCATGAGGCTTCTGGCTAAGATGGCAGAGCAGAGACAAAGGAGGACCTGGGACATTGATAGTCAAGGGGAACTTCCACACAGATCCTAAGTGCATACCTTTGGACTTCTTTTCCTAAGAGAAGTCTTTATACTTATCATAATATGCATATGATCTTAGTGCTGGCTAGTTTAGGCAGATAGCAGAAGTTTCTTTTCAGGCATTCAAACAAGATATAAATGTATTGATGTGCTGGCTCAAACCATCTCATAAGAGCCAGCTATCAAATTTTCAGGAATTTCTGAAATGTTAGTTATTAACCACTTTTTATTAAAAAAAATAAAATTATGAGGTGGGCATGTTGGTGTGTGCCTATGGTCTCAGCTACTCTGGAGGCTGAGACAGGAACATCCCTTGAGTTTGAGGCAGCCCAAGCAACACAGGGAGACACTTGTCCCATAAAAATTATTATATAAATACAAAACTAAATAAGTTACAGTTAAATCAAAGGTAATATACTCAGAAGGCTAAGGTAGGAGGCTTGAGACCAGGAGTTCCAGACTAACGTGGGCAACACAGCAAGACCCCATCTCAAAAAAAACAGGAATACAAACCACAATGAAATAAACAAAGGTAATAAATAATCAAAACTCACAACTCTGTGATTATTTTCGGTACCTTTTATGGCCTTGAGATTATTTGCATTTTTCTGTCTGTATGGTAGAAACATTACATAACAGTGTGCCACTATACATATCTTTCTAACTTCACATTCAGTGAATTGGTAATTTGAAATTGGCCATGGTGGGAGTACTTCACCATGGAATTTGTCAAAAGTTACATTATCAGAGTTCTGATTTGTATGCGTTTCCATAGAGTTTTTTAGTAAACATTTATCAGAGCATTGTTGGGTGAGGTCAATACAACAATTCTTGTTGTATTGTTTGTCATAGCAAAAGACTGGAAATAAATCAGAGGTAGTCATGAGTGAGCTTGTTAAATAGACTGTGTATATAGCCATACAGTATCGTATTCTGTAGCAGAGCAAAGCAATGAGGAAGCTTTCTTTATAATAATACCTACACAGAGGAGTATTAAGTAGAAAGGAGAATGAGGAAGATTTCTTTATGATAACATTTACACAGAGGAGTATTAAGTAAAAAAGGGAATGAGGAAGATTTCTATCTTGAGTAAGCAGCAGGATGTACTGGTCAATGAGAAAGGGAGGCACAGGACAGGGCGTGTAAACTGCCACTCTGTGTCCAAGGGAGGAGAATGTAGATAGAAATATTTGTTTACATTTTCTAAAAGTAGCAATAGCAAGATATGTGAAACACTAATAATTGCTTAAATAATTATTACCTACAGTGGGAGGAAGGGTAGTAAAAGAGAGGGGATGGAGATGAAAGTGAGAATTCTCTATGTTGCTGTTTGAGAGTTTTGACCGAGCTATGGGTTTTACGTGACGTAAAAATTGTTAAATTTAAGTTCTGAAATTTGAAAACAAATAGACAAATATGTTACTAACTGTATATCAAACTGATGGAATAACCAACAGAGAAAAGAATTATTTCAAGATGTTTAAACACGGTAATTTGATTTTATATCACTAGCAGTATATATCCTATCCTACAAAAGAACCACAAAGAAATCTTAAACTTCATTGAGTAATCTTAGTATTGGAAGTCATATAGGGCTTGTTTTTTTAGTTATTATATGTATATTATAGGATTAGGATATAAGTACTTCATGTCTTTAAGAATAAAGATGTTCAAGGTAAAGAGAAGAGAAACAGAAGAATAAAATGATAGAAGTTCATCTAAAATCCTGTTCATTCCAATTTTAAACTTGATTTGGTTCATCCCCCATTAGAATTGCTGTGATTTAAAAAAAAACAAGGGTGGCCCCTGTGGCTCAAAGAGTAGGACACTGGCCCCATGAGGTGGCGAGTTCAAACCCAGCCCCAGCCAAAAACTGCAAAAACAAACAAAAAAACCCCCAGAATTTTAAAAACTAGAAAATAACAGATATTGGTGAGTATGTAGAGAAATTGGAACTTCTGTATGTTACTAGTGGGAATGTCAAATTGCTGCTGCTGTGGAACACACCATAGTGGTTCCTCAAAAAATTAAATATGGAATTATCATATGCTCTAGTAATTAACTTCTTGGTATATGCCCAAAAGAATTTAAAAGCAGGAATTAAAACAGACATTTTTATGCCATGTTCTCAGCATCATCATTCACAATAGCCATGGGTGGAAGTAACTTAGTGTCCATCAACCAATGAATGGAGAAATAAAATGTGGTAAGTATATACAATGGAATATTATTCAGCCTTAAAAAGGAAGAAAATTCTGACACATGACTCAAAGTGGATGAACCTAAAGGAATCATGCTAAGTAAAATAAGCCAGTAACAAAAAATAAATATTCATATTTACAGAAAGTAAGATGGTATCTGCTTAGAATTAGAGTGACAGGGAAGAGGTGGAAAATAGAGAGTTAATGTGTAATGGGTACAGAGTTTTGGTCTAAGAAGATAAAAATATTCTGAGGATGAATGGTGGTGATTGTTGCAAAACAATATCCATGTACTCAATGTCACTAAAGTATACACTTGAAAATAGTTAAAATGGCACAATTTATTATGCATATAATAGCACAACAAAAGTTGCATTGGAAATAACAGTGTAAAAACTTATTATTTGTCTCTTAGTATGAAGTACGCATTTCTGAGCTTGGTCCATTGAAAAGGCCTAGAAACAATGACAACCTCTTAATGAAGAGCCCTCATCACCAAGATTATAGTTCCTAAATACTGTTCCCCATGGGGAGAAATACTATTCCCCTTTGGAAAATGGCTAATTCTAAATCCAGGGCAAGAAATACATAAAATGGTCACATCCTGTTGAGCCAGAAAACAAATGTTCTATTAAAGACAAAGGTTGTCAAAAAAAGCACAGGAGCCAAAATGAAGGGGCTCCAATTGGCCAAAGATGGGACAATTTAAACATGGAAAAGAATCGTGTCTGCCGTGATTAGAACACATAACTATATCTAAAACATATATAAATTCATGGTGTTCATAATACCTTTAAGGAAGATGAAAACAAAATGAAACCCTGAGCAATTACCACTGGCAATTGCTAGTATACTAATTCATTATTGAGAAGACAAATAAACAATAAAAATTAAATATTCATCTATCCTTTTCTGTATAAAATTTATTTCAGGATAACCAAAAAGTTGATTCCAGTAAAGCACTCAGAAGGAATGATAAAATTAGGAGATTTAAATACAATGATCTCAAACAACTACCACCAATAGATGAATAAACCATCTGAAAGTCTGACAATTAAGTTCACAAACTTGGCACCACGTACTTACCTTGGCAACACTATACAAACAACTCGGTAAGGTTTCATAACCTTGGTATATCTGTCTCACAGTTGTGTTCACATGGATATGTGGCAGTATCTTGCTGAGTAGCATTCATTATTTTTGCATGTTTTTGTGTGCAAGAATATTGGAGCTTAAGTTATAGCAACAAACAAACATTAAATTTCTTGTCAAACTTAGCAAGAGTGGAAGTGAAATCAGAGACATGTTAGTCAAAATTTATGGGAATAAGGCCATGAAGAAAACAGCAGCGTACAAATGGATTAAATGTTTTTCTGAGGGGATAGAAAGCATCACTGATGAAGAGGTTAGGGCTGCCAGTAATGAGCAGAATTGACAAAAACATCATAAAAAATTTGTTTAATTGTGCATCACAGTCATCAGCTGACTGAGAGAAGCATAGAATACCAAGTAAACATCAAAAGAGAAGCAGGAAAATCTGAACTGAAAATCTTGGCCAACAACTTATGGCCCTTGCATTATTTTAATGCACCAGCTCACACAACACTGTCTGTGAGGGGAGTTTTTACCTGGTAAACACATGCCTGCATCGGAACACCCTCCCTACTCACCCGATCTGGAACCCAGTGCCCTTTTTCTTTACCCAGAGATAAAGGAAATATTAAAAGGAAGACATTTTGGTGACATTCAGGACATCAGGGCCATCCTCTGATGGCCAAGTTCCAAAATTGCTTTGAAGGGTGGCTTGGGGGTTGGCATTGATGTCTGGCTCTCCAAGGGCAGTACTTCAAAGGTGACCATAGTGATATTCAGTAATGAGGGATGTAGCACTTTTTCTAGGATGAGTTTGTGAACTCACTCATCACCTTTATATGTGAAAGGTCCATGGTGAATATTCATAGTTGAATCAAGCTGGCAACATCAGAATCCACTCTTTAGCAAATATCAAACCAAGGCAAACCTACGTTTGCATTGATGTGGTTGCACCCCAGTCTAATAAGTGGCAGCTTAGGTGGTAACCTCCCAAATGAGGCATGGGGGACAGAGCTGCCACTTTTCTTTATACATATACATCCTTTTTTTAAATATACATCCCCTTCCTGGACAAAGCCTAGAGAGAGAAAACAGGACCATAGTCTCTTTTCCTCTCTCCCTTTTTTCTCCCCACCATTCTCTTAACCAGAAACTGGTGTTTTCCTTCTTCTTCCCTAGTCTTAACATCCTGCTATGGCAGAGTGATGGTTGTTACAGGTGGAGGGCTATCTTTCTTATACTACAGAAGAATTATGTAAGATGGGTCTTCCAGCCTAGGCTTTTGATCTTCTAAAGGGGAAATGAAGGAATATAGAATATTCTTTCTTGGTAATAGTCTGTCTGGCTACATAATCCTATATATCAAGCAGAATGGAATGTTACCACATTTTTAAAATTCCTTCTGTAACAAATCCTAATCTCCCACACAAGTGAACACCTCTGCCTAGTAGGGCAAGGAGCATGAGCTCAGAAGGGCAATGGAAAAAAAAGCACATGGATGATTTTCATGTTCCTACTCTTACACACACACACGTACATTTAATTGAAATTCTAGAATGCATATCTTATGTTTTGCATTTTCAAATATACAAATAAAAAATTACTACATTCTCATTGTGAAAAAATAAGAACAACTACTATTTTATAATTTACTTTTGCAAAACATAGTGGTGTGTGTCTACCATTTTCCAGTGTAATTCAGTTTCTCATGTAATTCCATGTAAGTCAGTTCAAAACTAAAATATGCTTTTCAATCCCTAAATGGTGTGTTCCATTGTCCAGTGTACTTTTACGTATTTAATCTTTAGAAAATTCACTTAACTAGACAGTTAAGTTGCTTCCAGCTAAGCTAAGATAAACAGCCATTGTGCACATCTTTGGGTATTTCTTTGTTATAAATTTTTAGAGGTAAAATGGTTGAATTACAGAATATAAGCACTTTTCATAGGTGTTACTAATTGCCTAATTGTCCTCAGAAAAGTCATAGCATTTTCTAGGTCCACCAGCAGCGTGTGACATCGCCCATTTCTCCAAACCTTCTCTAAATTCACAATTTATGTGTAAAGTATACATTGTGTAATTGTGAAATTTAAAGTATTTTATATTAAAATATCTTTACCCAGCTAGTAAACAAATATCAGTTTAAACTTGTATTTCCTTTAGTTTTGTAGACTGGATTTTTTTTCATATGTTTCTAATATGTATTAACCATTTGTATTTATTACTATAAATAGTGTCTTCAGATGAGAAAACTTTTCAAAGAGGCTACATGACTTGCTCGAGGACACACAGCTTGTGTGATGCAGGTAGAGAATTTTTTCCATGAAATGGAATTGTTCTTCAGTTTGTCAGAGTGAGCACTAAAGCCCATGGGGTTCTGTTGAAGCCAAGAGTTCAAGGATATCTGACTAACAGATAAGTTTCTTCTGGCCCAATCATCTTTATAAGATATTGCTTGGCGGATTACTGTGACTATTTAATAAGTTACAGTTCTTTTCCTCTTTGATTTATAATTCTAAGGTAAGTTGGTTCCAGATCACAACTGGAAAATAAAGAAGGGTGTCTTGGAACATATCCTACTTAGTAAAGTATCTCAAGAATGGAAGAAAAGGGGCGGCACCTGTGGCTCAGGGAGTAGGGCGCCGGCCCCATATACTAGAGGTGGTGGGTTCAAACCCAACCCTGGCCAAAAACTGCAAAAAAAGAGTGGAAGAAAAAATATCCAATGTACTCAGTACTATTATGAAACCAATGTACAATCACCCATACTTTCATATGAAGAATAGATCACAGCTATGCCCAGGATGAAGGAAGGAGGATGGGAAGACGAGAGGGGAGGGAGGAGGTCAGATCGAGGGAGGGTGGATGGTGGGATCACACCTCTGGTGCTTATTGCAAGGGTACATGTCAGATATATTAAGTATAGAGTATAAATGTCTTAACACAACAATTAAGTAAATGAGATGAGGTATATATTAACCAGTGCAATGTAAGCGTTCCTAATTCTATATGAAATCAGCACATTGTACCCTATAAATGTATTAATGTATGCATGATCTATATGTTTATAATTTAACAAAAAAAAAATAAAACAAGGGTATCTAGATGTACTGACAGTATCCTTCTCCCTAGCCATCCGTTGTGAAAGGCTGCACCCAGCTGCTGAAGGAGTCCCTGGCATCCCATGACCTCATCCACTGCCGCAGCATAAGGACAAAGCAACCAACTGCCTGTGTAGTATGATGGTAGGACACTACCCGCAAACTATTTCTAGTAATGCTTAGGAGCTGATGTCTTACTTTTTATTTCTAAATTCCTTTTCCATTTATATCCCAATTGATATATAAATCCAGGCTGTCACCTGCTGGTTTAACCTTGTGTGGCAAAGTCAAAGTCTACTTTCTTTAATAACTAACAGGAAAGTCCATGAGACAGCATTTTAAAAAAGGAAACAGTAACAATAAAGGAAATAAAAGAGTTACATAAATGTAAAAGAAAGCAGCACAGTAGCAAAATATAATTAATAAAAATTAGCCTAACGCTTATTTAGGTGAAGGCATTTAGAAAAAAAAAGAGAGATGTTAACATTTACTGCAGGAAAAAAAAAATCCTAACAATTCTTCCTACCTGACTTGGAGAATGAATTCTTTCTTCTAGGAACTGAGTATTCAAGTTCTCCGTAGGTAAACTTACAAGGCGAATGCCTCTTACCTCTTGTCCAATTTGAGACCATTTATGTCCAGAACTGTCACAGGCAAAGGAAGTAAAATAGAATAGAAGTTAAGTACTAGGGGTCTCCAACCTCCCCTCTCCCCAAAGTAATTCTTCATATACCATTTCTTATCTTAGGCAGAGCTATCCCAGAGAATTAGATGCCAACAGCTACGAACACAGAATTTAGGAGTTCAACAACTACCCCATAAAATCTATCGTGTCCTCTTGAGCACAGCACAGTAAGACACCAAAGTGTGTGCTGGACATGGGCAAATGGACTCTTACACACAGTAAAACACGTAACCTGAGTAATTCTCCCATAACATTTTCTATGTATTCCTTTATAAGAGATATTGGTTAAGGGCACAAATTCCAGACCCAGGCCACCTAGCTCAACCCTTGATTCGTCTCTTAGTAACAGAGGGAGTTTAGACAAATAGCTTAACCTGTTTGTGTATCAGTTTCCTGAGCTGTGATACAAGGATAAGACAAACCTCATTTGATTCTTCCAACAGCCCTACCTCACTGAGTTGCTGAGATGACCAAATGAATTCATATTTTTAAAGTACTTAGCACTGTGCCTGATACATTAAGTGCTTTGGAAGTGCTCATTGATTCTTTTTTGATTACCAGCTAAAAAGGAACTGCCACATAATGATAGCACAGTTTACAATTCATTTAGCCCACCAGCTTTGAACTTTAAAGATTCTTGACTGTTTTTTTAGTCTGGAAGATTTTCATTATTTCAAAATGTGTGTATATACTCAGACTTCACTAATCTTTCATATTTCACTATTTTAAACTTGCATAATTTAAATGAGCATCAAATAAGTATGCACTATATAAGCTTTAGGTATGAAAGTGCAATGGGCAATATAAGGGCTCTTGTATTAATACAGGCAGGCTCAAGAGAGAGGGAGATAGAAGATGCCTGGCCAGGTAGACTCCATGTAAACTAGTGATAATATTTGTTGTATCCCATGTCCTGCTTTAAGCTTTTCACACAATATTATTATATTCAATTCTCTTTTTTTCTAGATAAGTTAGTTGAGGAGGAAGGAGTGCTTGGGGTGAGAATGGGGGGGGTTGGCCCAGCCTGCACTCCGCACCTTGGGGCCACTATTACACAAAGAACAGCTGCTTTTAGAAGATTATTGCCCAGAAGAAAAGAATTTTGGTTTTCACAAGCCCAAGAAGTACAGAAGTATAGTCGGCTGCTGTATTTGCAGAGGCTAAGTTCTCTAGTTCTTGAATCACACTGACAGTAAATGCTATGAGAAGGACTTCAGAGCTATTCAGAGTTGTATGAACTTGCTCAGGAGACTTCTGTAATGCCTGTGCCCTGCTTATGAAAAGGTAGAAGTTGCCAGCAGGATCAAAAAAAACAAAACAAAACAAAACTGGAATCATGTGATAGACACAATAACAGGACCCGGTCTAAAGATGACACTGATACCAAAGAAAGAGAAAACTCTGCCTCAAAACAAGATAAATGCAACCAGGTCACACCAGCAGAAGGCATTTAAATGCCATAATTCTGATCCTCACAGTACCACCTCAAGTACCTCCCCAGCTCAATCTCCAGAAATCAGATGGGAGCTCAGATACAGAGAGGGCTTCTGGTTCTAACAAAACACCAGGTTTGTTTCCTTGATTTCACATATTGGAAAGGACAGGAAATATGTTGTGGAATTATCTATAAAGGCTATCTGGGGGGCATCCTCATCAACACACATCTACGCAAGCCTTGCTGCAGGGATAGTGGGCAATGAGAAGCCAGAGGAGCAGGGCCACAGCCTCTGCCCATCTCCACTCAGGGGTGGTGACTGAGCTTTTTTGTAGAAAGGGAACCAAAAATGATTTAAATTTTTAACAGACCACCAACAAACCAACCCTCCTATTGGATACCTGCTGTTCTGCCAAAAGACAACTTCTAGAATACTTTTGAATGGGTTATTTGCCCCTTCCAGTTCCACAAACTCTGAAGCCAGCATCTAGCTTACGAAAAAAAGAACTGTACATAATATTTAAGATGCTAAGTATTGCAGAGGAAAGCTGAATGCTGCTGTAAAGCCCTCTTTAAGTTTTCTTTCTTTTTTTTTTTAATCCCCTTCTAATGAATGAAACTAAGAGGAATTTCAGGGGACATTGTTGGGGTTTGCTATATGGTAAACAGTATGTAGTTTTAGTCTTTCTGTATTAAGAAGCAGTGGTTGGGCAACTTTTTTTTTTGCAGTTTTTGGCTGGGGCTGGGTTTGAACCACCCACCTCCCGCATATGGGGCCGGCGCCCTACCCCCTTTGAGCCACAGGCACCACCTTGGTTGGGCATTTTTTAAGATGACTTACCTACACTTGTTTTCCCTCACCATAATAAATCTGTCTTAAAACCGTAACACAGACTTGCCCCTAGAGGTCATTGTTAATAATTTTGAGATATTAAGGTCATGCCAAAGTTTTGATGATTCAAACCTGTATTACTGATTTTTAAGCAGGACAGACTGAGCTTTCTGTTACAAATACCTTGAAGGAAAAAGTAATTCTATTTTGTCTCCTGTGCCACCTCTCTTCATATTAACATTTAATAAAGATTTTAATTTATGTGAAATTTCTAAAGCAGAATGAAAGCTCCTCTTGGGGAAATGGAAAGTTATAGGAGAGGTGAGACCCTCTATGAAGAGTACCAAAGCATTACCCCTGGCAGACAGCACCCCCCATTAAAATGTTAAACGATCTGAAAAATAAAATATTCAAGTCTTCAGGATGGCACAAAATAAAGGTTAATGCTTTGGGGGGCATATTTCTTACAGGGCTTTCCCAGTATGTAAATAATTGACTTTTGTTTGTGTTACATGACTGGTCATGAAAAATCTGCACAATTCAGTTTTAGCTCTGGATTACTTCAGATGACCTTTGTGAAGGTTTTATCTGTGTAGAATGGATGTTTGATTTGTTTCAACCTATTAGGGTTTTGTTTTGTTTTTTCCGCTCTGTATTTAATGTAAAATTTGCTAACAGAACAGAGGTGTGTGTTAACGCTAAGTGGGTTGGTTTGGCTTCTTCTAGTCTGGCTTTCTGAACATCGGGATAGCCTGAACTTAGAGTTCTTCAGTTCTCAAAAGCCTCTCCCTTGAACCCAAACCAAAAAAACTCTTATTGCCTCTTTCCTAAAAGTTCAGGAGAAAAATCACCAGCTCAGTTGTTTTCACAATGAGGCTTTGCCTGCCTTATAATGACATGACACAGGGCTTGTTTTTCAAATTGTATTTTAAAAACTGGATAATCAAACAAAAAGGAGTGAATTACATTTTATGGACACTATTTAGGTTTTATATTTCTTAACCTAAACATTTTATATTTCCTCCTTTTGGAAAAAACCCACATGCTGCAAGCCACCATATGCACAGTTGCGTCAGCTCTCTCACAGTCTTTAAGGTGAATTATAAGAGTCTAGCCATTATCATTCTCCTGAGGATGAAATGGGTTGGCGGGGAGGGATATTTTGGCTGCAGCATTGGTGATAGAATGTACTATGATATAGACTATCATTACTTTTTTTTTTTTGGAGACAGAGTCTCACTTTGTCACCCTCGGTAGAATGCCATGGCATCATAGCTCATAGCAACCTCAGACTCTTGGGCTCAAGGATTCTTTTGCCTCAGCTTCCCGAGTAGCTGGGATTAAAGGAGCCCACCACAACCCCTGGCTATTTTTAGAAGTGAGGTCTCACTCTAGCTCAGGCTGGTCTCAAACTCGAGAGCTCAGGCAATCCACCCACCTTGGCCTCCCAGACTGTTGGGATTACGGGCGTGAGCCACCTTGCCAGGCCCCATTATTACTAGACCTCAACTGCAGTCGAATTTTTCCCCTTCCACCTCTCTTTGCCTGTAGGCTGCTGTATGTAGTCAGGCACTTTGTATTAATATATTAGAAATCCACAGATCTGTTTTGTACTGTTTATACTATTGGATACTTACAATCAAAACTGTGACTAAATTGAATAAAACTTAGTATTATTAGAAAAATTTTAAAAATCTTACAATACCTCCATGAGGTAAAGATTATTAATGTCCCCATTTTACAGATGAAGAAACTGATAAACAATAAATTTAAGCAAGTTGCCCAAGGCCACCCAACTGGTAAGTAGTAGTGCTGGGGTTTAAACCCAAGTATGTCATGCATAGAGCCCAGATGTAATTGTCTTATTACAGCCCCAAATTTGTGGTGTACACAAAGTTCTTCTCAGGTTCATCTACTTTATTTTCTCTTCAGGGTCTATTTTGTAAACACAGCCCTATCTACAACTGTAATGAGCACGGGATTGTTTATGGCACTTTGGAAATACAGAAAAATAGAAAAAAGATTCAAACAAGATATTATCACCCAAAGATGACCATTTCTAAAATTTCGGCATATTTTCTTCTAATCTTTTTTCTTTTTTTCTGAGTCAGAGTCTTATTTTGCCACCCTTGGTAGAGTGCTATGGCAGCATAGCTCACAGCAACCTCAAGCTTTGGACTTATGCAAACCTCTTACCTCAGCCTCCTAAGCAGCTGGGACTATAGACACCCACCACAACGCTGGGCTAGTTTTGGAGACTGGTCTCGCCCTGCCTCAGGCTGGTCTCAAACACCTAAGCTTAGGCAATCCACCTGCCTCAGCCTCCCAGAGTGCTAGGATTATAGGCGTGAGCCACGGTACCCAGACTCTACTCATTTTTCTAAGCATGTGGTTTTATTTTATAGGTTAATTTTATATACATCTGATCAATTTCTATACACAATTTTGGTGTTTCTTTTTCCTTCATAATACAACACGTACTAGCCCAAGTTATTAAAAACTTCATAAACTTCCTTTTAAAATGCTGCATAATGTATTGTTGCATGGCAGTTCCATGATACACTTATCATTCCTCTCGTGTTATACATTTAAGATTTCCCAGCTTTTAAATTGTGGGATGAATCTATCTTTTCCTTCTTGATAGTATCCCCACTCCTGACATTTCTCCATGTCTTCCTCAGACACCCATTGACCTTTCATCCTTCCTATCCGACCTTTCTATCCTTCCATCTCTCAAAGTTTACTTTCTGGAAGGGAGGTGATAAACTCATTCATACTAAAATGTACGTGGCTGATAAAGCTTAATCATAATTAACCCTTTAAGGATACTTGTATCAATTTAAACCAAAGGAATGAAGCGCTAATTACAGGGTTTTAGTTATCAGAAAATCTCTAGTTGAGGGAGTTCTCCCTACCCCCAAATCAGAGAGTAGATGCCAGGTAGTAAAAACAACAACCAAAAAAAAAAAAAGAAAAAAACCATGCAGGGGCTCACTTAATTTTAGGAAAGCTGATGAGAAGCCAGCTTAGAGCTGCCGGGGTGCTAATGAGATGTAAGAAGGAAGAGTTTGTATAAGTAAGGGTGGGGAAAATGGGTAGAAGAATGTTAGAAAGTTAGAAAATTCACTTAGCAAAGCAGAGTCTACTTAGCACCACTAACCTAGTTTCTCCTGTGTTTGTCTTTCCAATGTGTCAGGTTCTCCTAATTACTTTACAGAGACTCAGAGCTTTGGGGCCTGTGGTGGCCACACAGCTAGTCATAAGGAAAGGAAGTGAAACTCTAAGAAGGATCATCGTCTCCAAATGTAGGAACATTCCAAGCCCAAAGTCCACAAACAAGTCACCTCCCAAGACTTGGAGAGGAGAGTTAATCCCCGTGGGGAGACTAGAGGCTCTGTATGAAACTTCCCCAAATCCGGTCCCTTCTCCAGTACTCTTTCCGCTCTCCTCCCAGAGGCTTCAAGCTTTTGCGCTTTGGGAAAATCTCAGCCTGCACAAGGGAGCAAGAGGGATCCAAGGCAGAACCAGTTTTCCTCAACTCTAAAGGATACTGCGTTCTGCGGGTGCTGGCACTGGGAACGGCTGGTGTGGATACAGAGCGAGGCTGCAGGATGAAGTCCACGCCAAGGGGGGTCAATGGCTCCGCCCCTCTGCATTAGGGGCAGAAGAAAACACGAAATCTGAAGAGTTAGCTCAGAGTAGCGATTGCGGGGGGAAGCGAGGCAGACTCCAGCTCAAGGCTGCGGAGCCGGGCGCAGGGTTCCCACCACCCCAGCTCCAGCCGCAGCGCTCGGCGCCCTCCCACGCCTGCTCCACCGGGACTCCGGGCGCCCCACGCACGCACCCACCCGCCTCCCTGGGCCTGCCGCTCCTCCCCCCTTCCTCGCTGGTTGGCCTGGGCGCCGCAGAGCGCGGCGCCGCCAGGAGGAGCCGGGCGCGCCCGCCACGCAAAGCCACCGGGCTAGCAAGGCAGCAGTAGCAGTGAGCGGTCTCAGGTGGCGGCGACGGCTGTGACAGCAACAGCGGCGGCAGCAAAGCTCACTCTCTCCCCTGTGCTCCTGAATTCCGCCTCGGCCGTGCCACCGGGTAGCCAGCGGTCTCTCGGTCCCCAGCCCACGAGCGCACTCCCGAGCCTCGTGCACAATAGCGGCGACCGCAGAGGCGGCTCCGAGCCCGGGCGCCCGCCATGGGGAAGCCGGCGAGGAAGGGATGGGACTGCAAGCGCTTCCTGAAGAATAACTGGCTGCTGCTCTGCACCGTGGCCGCGGTGGTGTTAGGTGAGCTGCGCGGCGGGTGGGCGATGCGCGCACCCTCACGCGCGCCCAGCGCCCAGGCCGCGTGCGGGTCGCGCGGATGCGAGGGTGGGCTCGATGCTGGTGCACTTGAAGCCGGGATCCCTCGGCGTCCCCTCGGCCTTGGTCTCAGACCTCACGCGGGGGTCTTCCCCCAAGCGTGCTAATTAATGCGTAAGAACAAAGCTCCTCCAAGATTCTCATTGGGGTGCTCCTGGATCCTGCTTTACCCCAAATGATCTTGGAAGGTGGAAAGAAAAGCAAGTAGCTCTGTGTGCCCACGTGGAAACAAACGGGGCTTAACAGGGTTTAATTTTGGTTTTAATCCTATATGCTCCCCCCTCACTCCCCCCGCCCGGCCCCCATGACGCTGCCCCGACAGAGATAGAGGGTGCATTTCAGTTCTCAGTTCGGACTGGAAAAGGTACCTTCGTCTCCGGGATTGCCATGCCCCGGGGGAGAAAGGCTGGAGATGTGGCCGCCGCTCGCCCTGGGGCATTGCCTGGAAAGGTGCCTTCCCAAGTGGCGAGCGCCAACCGCCAGCACCGGGGTTCTGAAAAGCTGACATTCGTGCCTGAATTCAGGGGCGTGCCTTTGTGTCCCGCAGGAGGTCACCAGGGGAGAAAGCTAACAGAACTCATACCCGCTCACCCCAGCTTCCTTGCTCTCCACGTTGTTTTTCTATAAAAAATAATTTTAAAGCCATCCTAGCCTGTTTTTAAACAAGAGTGTATTTTTAAGTGATTCACCTCTGACAGATCTCTGAACTAGGTGGATGTCTGAGCCATGGCTCAGAGGTATGAGTTATTCGTATTTAGGTTCTGAATTTCTGCCAAGGTTGTCTGTTTTCCCAACTGAGGAAAACAGGGATGCACTTCATTGTGGTCTGAGCTGTATCTGTCTCCTTCCCTATGAGCTCACACAGGTGGGGATTCCCAGCAGGTGAGGACTTCCAGCAGGTGAGAGCTGATGCACACTCTGGGGAACAGTGGATTCTTGGCAGGCTCTACCTCCTCTTTGGAAACTGCAGCTGGGTTTGCTGGAAAGGCAGGTGGGGGCAGCCTCTCACACCTTCCTCTATAGCTGCTGCTTCTGAAGCTCAGAATATTTAGTGTTGCCTTCTCCCCCTCGGATTACCACCTCCCTCCAACCATCTCTGAAAGTTAATGGGATCCTTGAGGTCAAACTATCTCCTCCAGGACCTTGGGCAAAGAAAAGTCAAATTTCTAGTAAATAAATAACATCAGGAATTGCCTTAGCCAGAGGCCATTTGTGGGAGGAAAGGAGAGAAGCAAGTGTTGACTTTTACCCCTAAGAAGTGCCCAGGAGCTTTGGAAATATTTAGGGAAAGTTTATCCTACCCCACCACATTTAAATAGCAGACTCTATAAAAAGCAATTTTATTTCCTTTTAGCCAAAGAGAAGAGATGGTCTTGTTTCTTTTCCTAGTGATACGTATCCAGAATTAATTGTCGAATGTCTTTTTTAAAGACTTTGAGTGTTGTACACACTGGCTTGTGTCTCCCTCCCAATTCCTGCTGGTAAGAGAGTGAATCTGCCTTTTTGCCCTTGAGGCTCTCCATAGATACTCAGTGGTTAATCAAGTGTTGCACACCACACTCAGCATACTCTCTAGAAGCTAGTTTGGAAAAGATTTTGAGCAGTTGTACCCTGGCCTTTGGTACTAGCTATAAAAAGACCTCTTCAGGGTCAAGAATGATTACATGCCAGTTTTGCTAGATGTCACCTTTGGTCTCAGATGGGCAGTTTCCTACAGTTTTAATGTGGGTGAGCCCCAAGAGCTTAATTTGGGTACTTTTCTCTAGAAAAGAAAACTACCATCTAAAAATTGTAAGGTGGCTCAGATCTATAATCCTAGCACTCTGGGAAGCCAAAGTGGGAGGTTGCTCCAGGAGTTTGAGAGCAGACTGAGCAAGAACCAGACCTTGTCTCTACAAAAAATAGAAAAATTTGGAATGTGCCTGTAGTCCCAACTGCTTAGGAGGCTGAGGCAAGAGATCAGTTGAGGTCAGGAGTTTGAGGTTGCAATGAGCTATGATGACATCACTGCACTCTAGACTGGGCAATAAGAGTGAGACACTGTCTCAAAAAAACAAACAAAAGACCCAATAAAATATAAAAAAAAAATTGTAAGTGTCCAACCAAAGTCTTCCTAGACCTTTGCTCTTCCTGATGGCAACACAGGGAAGTCCCAACTCAGGGCAGTCCCAATACAAGGCAGTCCTGATTCTTCTGGTTCAAGCCTAGGCCACCCCAGTGTGCCCAGCACCAGCCACTTCCTGGAGTCCTTCTACTTTACCTCTTTCTTCAGAGCCGCACTAGGCCTGAGTGGAAAGTCAGACCTCTGTGTAGTACTGCAGGGGTTTGTTTTTTTAATCAGCTGTGAAATTCCAGTGACTTACTTGACAGTGGCAGTAAGTCTCTCCATGAGCTCCTATTAGGCCATGATAGGAAGAGTTTGTTTTATAATTGTCTTATCCACAAAAATCCACTGATCCACAAAAATCACAAGATCTCACATGCAGCTTCTCTTCTGGAGTTTTTAGCATGTGAACCTGTAAAGAAAAAAACAAACTGTCAGGTTTATTAACTACCCTGAAGAAATGTCATCTTCAGATTACAGCCATTGAAATGTTTGGTCCCTGCTATAATTCAGGAGCCTTGACACTTTAAGATATCGTAGTTATTGATAGGAGGGGCAAAGATTTTTATGAGCCAGCTTAAAGCCTCTGATTTTTCAAAATATAGCATGTTAGCAGAAATGTAGTTTTTCACAGGAGACTCCCTTACTAAAATACCATTAAGAACATTGTCAGTGCTTCCATTACAATTCCTGCAGGCTTTCCCCCTGCTTATACAGTGTGTTAGAAAGAGCACAGAGCCTGGAGTCGAGAGACCTAGATTCTGGCACTTTCGGGTACTATTGTTCAGACAAATTGCTTATTCTCTGCAATCCTTAGTTTCTTCATCTGGAAAATGGGGATATTCATCATTACCTCATTTGTTATTAGAATTGATTAAGGTAATGTGAAGATATCAAGTTGTGTGGCTGGCATGTAAGTACTCAATAGATTTTATTTTAAGGTAAATCTCGATACCTTTGTTATGAGAAAATTAGTATTTTCTTATGAAATAAAGTCTCTCCTGCTGTGTTGTTTTTCTGTTCTGCTTAGTGTCCAGCCTATAATTTAGAGTCCCGGGTGACTCAAGTGTTCTGATGACGTGCTGTGTCCAAACCAATACCAGCCTCTGTAGTAGTTTTCATTGTTTTTAAAAGGAAAATGGAAAGAATTTGTCATTTTGTTTTGTACCTCACAGTTTAATCTTCAACCCATTTAAGCTTAAGGTTTAAATATAATTTATATGATTTAAATATTATATTTAAATTCTGAAAGAAGAATTTTGTGCTCTAGATGGGAATTCCATCTCAGCAGAATTACTAACATGAGAATTCTGCCGGCATTCTGATTAAGAGTCACCCAGTAATGATCACGTAATGGTAATGTTGGTAAGGCACTGTGGTATCCTCGCCCTATTCACAACATAAACCCTGATCTTTTTCTCCGGACTGGTTAAGTGTTATTTCAGTCATTGGAAAAATCTATGATTTCAAGCTTAGAAATTCTTTTTAAAAGGTAATATGTGTTGGTATTTACATGGAACTAGCAAGCTTATTCATTCTAAATTGTCTTTGCAGCGCTAGGGAAGCAATCATTTATAGATTCCCATTCCATTTTCTTAAAAGTCTGAAAAGATTCTTTCACGTTCTCAGTAATACCCCTGCCTAGCTTCCTGACTTTGCCTTGGAGCCCAGTAGTGTATATCTGGCCACGCTAATTTTGAGTCTTGGTATATACATTCTCGTTCTGTCTGTGAAACCCCAAGGATGGGCGGGTGATGGCTCATGCTTGTCTCAGCCCAGCCCTTCCTGGGCACAGAGCCTTGGCTCAGTGGTGTTTAGGAATGTCTCTGCAGAATTGAGCACTTTTCTAGAGCCAGTCACGCAGAAGTGAACAAAACCCCCTGTCCTCCTGGGACTCATGTGCAAGTGGAGAGAGGTAGGCAGTAAACAGTGAAGAGGTAAAATACAGCGGAGTCTGCTCAGTGGCCGCAGTGCCGGGCAATAACATAATGCCGGCAGGAGGGGGCTGAGAGGTGGGAGACTGCAGCTTTAGAAACAGTGACAGGGACGGCCATACTGAGAAGGTGACAATTGCATCAAGACTGGAAGGAGGGAAAGGAACAAGTCACACAGATAGCAGGAGACCATCCTGGGTTGTTTGGGAGACATCAAGGAGTGGGGATGAGGGAGGATGAGCAGAGAGAGTGGGATGAGTTAGGAGGGGGTCAGAGCAATGGAGTGGCTCAGGTCCAAGGGAGGTCAAAGGGAGGTGGGACCTCAGCTGTGCAGCTGTCAGTGGTGTGGAAGGGGAAAGACAGCTGCTTGGGGTGTTCAGCTGGTTAACCTGGCAGGGCTGGGCTGAATGGTCTCATGAAGAAGGTGGTAGCTGTCTCTAGCAGGATAAGGAGTCCAGGCAGGGACACCAGCCTGTTCCATTGAGGTCACGTGGAGTCAAGGAGCCTGGAGGACCCTTAGGTAAAAGTGAGCAGCACACAGTTGGATGAGTAAGTGTGGTGCTCAGGAGACCAACGTGGGATGGAGTAGTAAGCATGTTGGGCATGTGGTTATTAACACTTTGGGAATGAATGGAGCTGTTTGGGGAGAACATGGAGAGGAAAAGAGTAATGAAAGAGCCCCAGATAACCCCAACCTTGGAGTCTGGGAAGATGAGGCACACAGAGGAGAGAAGGGGTGTGATAGGAGTTAAGAACTGGAGCAAGTGGTGAGCGAGACTCAGAGGGGGAGGGTGTCCTACTGTGTTGGGGGTACAGGAAGGAGGGGACTGACCTTTGGGTCTTTCTTTGGAGGTGCATAGTTATGAAAGAATTGTGAGAAAGTGGTAGTCATGTGTAAGATCCAAAGAGGCATTTTCTATTTTGTTTTGGTTTGCTTTTACGGAGCCTTGAGTTCAATTGAACCTGAAGAGCAGAATCATTGAAAGCAAAAATGCAGAAGAGAGAGAACTATGAATGACAACAGCTGGACTGAGGCCCAGGACAGTGAAAGACAGCATGGGGTGGATGGCTTGGTCAGGGCTTTCCCAGAACAGGTGACAGGACTTAAGCTCCTGAGATGGAAGGGGAGTTGGTAAGGGTCAATGGTTGTATTTGTTTCCTGTAGCTGCTGTCACACGTTACCACAAACTGGGTGGCTTAACACAGTAGAAATTTGTTCTCACCCAATTCTGGAGGCCAAAAGTCCAAACTCCAGCAGGGCCACACTCCCTCTGGAAGCTCTGGGGGGGAAATCTGTCCCTGGACTCTTCCAGCTCTGGCAGCGGCCCTGGCATTCCTGGGCTTGTGGCCACATCGCTGTAACCTCCCTCTGTCTTCATGTCCCTTTCTCCTGTGATTATGTCTGTGATTTCCCTCTAGCTCCATCTTTTTGTGATGGCATTCAGAGCCTGCCCAGATAATCCTTCTGTCAAGACCCTTGAAAAAATCGTATCTTTCCATTTAAGGTAAAATTTACTTACTTTGGGACCACCATTCAAACCGCTGCTAGGGTTAACAGTTAAGAGTTCAGACTGGGGGCAGCACCTGTGGCTCAAAGGAGTAGGGTGCCAGCCCCATATGCCAGAGGTGGTGGATTCAAACCCAGCCCCAGCCAAAATATGCAAAAAAAAAAAAAAATCATATTGCAATCAAAGTGACCTTTCTAACATGAAGATCAGATAACATCACTCTGGAGCTTAAAGCTATCTATGGCTCCCTGCTGCCCTCAGATGAGGGGAAGAGGTCTCTTCAGCATGGCATCTAAAACCTTTCACCACCTGCATCCAGCCTACCTGCCTCATCCTTCAAGACCTGGGTAGAACGCCCCTTCTCTGGATAATCCCCCCATCCCTGCTTCTCCCAGGTAATACAAAATGCCCCCTCTTCTTGTTTCATATGTAATAAGATCTAAGACTTACGTATCACTGACCATGTGTCAAATACTGTTCCAAGTGCAGTAGCCCATTTGATCTTTCCATCAAGCGTATTTTCAGGAAACTGAAGCACGAAGAATTAAATTTGTCCAGGCTCCCTGGTCAAGGGCAGGGCTGGGATTCAAACCTTGGAAATCTGGCTCTGAAGATTCTGTGTGTTGCCATTACGCTCCTCGACTGCTGTGCATAATGGTATCTACTTGGGCTTTATTACCCTATGTTCTGATTTTTCTGCCTCCTTCACACCAGCCCATGGGCCTTTGAGGGAAGGAGTTTCATGTTGCTCCTCTCTGTGCCCACAGCACCCATCACATTACCTGATAGGCTCAATACATTTGTTGAGTTTGGGGGCATTTATGATTCAGAGTTAGTAAGACATTTGTTTGTTCAGGGAATAAATGAGCTGAAAATTAGATGAAATTCTATTTTCTCCACAAATTCTTTTCTGCCTACTTCAGTGCCCTCTGATCTATGTCAAGAACGAATCTACGTAGATATCTCAAGCATCTTTTCTTCCTGAGCACTAGGTTATAGAATCCTTAAGGGCCCTCCTATTATACCTAGCAGGCCCTGGAAAATGAGATGAGCCAAGGTTATGAGACTCACTCTTAAAAGCTGTATTTTATAAACAGTGTATCTGGTACTTATGGTCTTGGGCCCTTTGTTCCTTATGAGAAAGGAAGGGAGTCGGATTAGCTACGAGAGCAAAGAGGATTTCATTTATGTGCCAGTTCTCATTTATTGGTAGTGGGATATCTGGTATGATATGTCTGTTGAGAAAGTTGGAAACAAAAACTCTGAAATGGATTACTGCTGTCTGCCAAGTTCTCAGGATCAGGAAATAGTGGTGTATGTGCTGTGTAGTAATTGTGGGTTAGAAAATTTCTGAGGTTCCTTCCAGCTTTAAGAACATTTAGCTGTGTGACTGTATAGTTATTCCTCGGTTCATTGCTGGGATCTAGAGAAACTCTGCTATAGTGAGCAAAGGGAGAGTCAGTACATGAAAATGAAATGATCTTTTGTTGAGTCAACTGTTCTGTTTGAACTGTCAGTCAGTAACGTAGGAATAATAATGTAAATTTTATTTAGGGCATTTACCAGAATAATATTCTATGTCAGTATTAGATTGTTCATTATGATAAGTAATAGAAAGTCTAATAAATGTATCTTTTTGGACTTTATATGTCTCTAATGTAAAATATTTATGAAGCACAGGATACTCCAAAATCACAAAATAAAAATAGTAGTTTCTTTAAAAACTTTTCTTTAAAATGATAGGAATAGACTAGTTCCTGGATCTTTAAAATCAATCATTTCCACACCATATGGTCTGTCAATTAAGTATGCAAACTCATCCAAGAAAAAATGCTATATACCTTATTGCTGAATATCACTATGGTCACTTTGAAGTACTCCCCTTATGAAACTATGCACCTACACCGGAACCTAGTCCACCTTTCAAAAGAATTTTGGAACTCGTTTTCTGGAATGGCCATCAAAGCAGTCATCATCAAATAAGGTCTGACAAATTTGCAAACTTGCCTCTGTGCGCTTATGTTGGCAGCACTATACAAACAACTCAGTATGATTTTATAACCTTCATATATCAGTGTCTCACAGTTGTGTTATCACATGTGGTGGTGTCTCTGGAATGATGTTTATAATTGTTGCATGTTTGTGTGTGCCATGTGAAAATGTCAGAGCTTGAATTAGAGCAGCAAACAAACATTCCTAAATTTCTTGTAAAACTTGGCAAGAGTGGAAGTGAAATCAGGGACATGTTAGTCCCAGTTTATGAAGATAATGCCATGAAGAAAATGGAAGTATACAAATTAAATGTTTTTCCAAAGGGAGAGAAACCATCACTGATGAAGAGAGGTTAGGGCTGCCAGTAATGAGAAGAACTGATGAAAACATTGCAAAATTGAATTTTGCATCACAGTCATCAGCTGACTATGAGAAGCAGGAAAAATCTTAGCTGAAAATCTTGGCCAACAACTCATAGCCATAGTATCATGACAGTGCATCAGCTCACATGGCAATGTATTGGAAAACCCTTTCTGCTCATCTGATCTGGCCCCAACTGACTCCTTTCTTTATCCAAAGATAAAGGAAATATTGAAGAGAAGACTTTTGATGACATTCAGGACATCAAGGCTAATATGACGACAGTTTGATGGCCATTCCAGAAAATGAGTTTCAAAATTACATTGAAGGGTGGACTAGGTCCTGGCATCAGTGCATGGCTTCCCAAGGTGAGTACTTCAGAGGTGACCATAGTGATATTCAGCAGTGATATCCTTTTCTAGGATGAGTTCATGGACTTAGTTGTCAGACCTTGTATGATTAGTAAAATACTGATCACTACTATTGATTTTCATGGTATTTTCTAGAAATTTGGGAGTTGATAATATGTTACATTTGTCTAAGTCACTGTAGTGAGACTAAACATACACACATACACTTACATATCAATCTCTAAGGTATTATATACCTTCCCTAAGGTACTTGAATAGGTATATGCTTTTTCTCCTTTCTCTCTGTCTCTCCATGTACTTTAAATTGCACGCAACTTTATGTCTACCCTGTAGATGAGGTATTTATCTCTTTCTACCTCACATATATGCTTAATTAAGCATCTTAGAGAAGACCAAATTCCACATATTGAAAAATTAGGAAAAGAGATTGGGCTTTGAATTGTGCTTTCATTTTTGAGAATAAGTCAGAACCAAATTGGGGGCATCACTGAAAAGGTTTCTATTTTTGTTTTTTCTCTGCAAGGTATATACCTCAAGTCTGTCTAATCAAATCCCCAGACAAAATTATCAAAACAGAAAACTAAAAAACTAATCTGTACAAAATGATTTTACTAGCCCAGGGGTCCTCAGAGGACCAGTTCACTGTCCCTCAGACCGTTGGAGGGCTGGACTGCAGGCCCCAGGACAAGTCAGCTGCTAAGCAGGACAGGCAGTGGTGGCAAAAACACCCAGTAGGCCGGATAAATGTCCTAGGTGGGCGGCAGTTTGAGGACGCCTGTACTAGACTCTTGAATATCAGGCTTGGTATATACATTTTTAAAGTCACCTATTGGAAAGACTTTGTTGTTTTTTGTTGTTGTTTGTTTTGTCTTATTTTTTGTTTTTTTTTATTGGGGGGGGGGTTTGAGACAGAGTTGCAAGCTGTCACCCTGAGTAGAGTGCTATGATGTCATAGCTCACAGCAACCTCAAACTCTTGGGCTTAAGCAATTCTCGTGCCTCAGCCTCCCAAGTAGCAGGGACTACAGGCGCCCACCACAACACCACGCTATTTTTTGTTGCAGTTGTCATTGTTGTTTTAGCTGGCCTGGGCCGGGTTTGAACCCACCAGCCTCAGTGTACGTGGCCAGCGCCCTACCCACTGAGCAACAGGCGCTGCCCAAGACTTTCCATGTAAATTGCTAATTGTTGACAAATATTAAATCTCTTGTTAGATGTTACATAATTTAGGATATAGTCTTTTATTTGCCACTATAAAACTACAGAATCGAAGTTACTCATCTGTCAAAAAAATGTCAGCAATGGGCATAGGAAATAAAAGAAGCTTCAAAACGAAGCTCTAAAAAAATTTTTGTAGGTTAATTCAGGATGTAGTTGAGCTTATATAGTAGCTCAGGTGGGTAAAAACTCTGGGTTATACCAGACAAGATGTAAACAGGTGGGATTCGGAATTAGCTATTCGAAAGCATGTGCATGCGTGTTTAAGCACTTGCTTATAAAGCGAAAGCTTTCCACATTAGTTACTTGTGACAAATTGTCATTACCTTTAACAAAGCCAAGCCTGAAAATAACTGCTAGGGAGTCAGGGACACACTGGCCTGGAACCAAGGTAGCTGTGTCCACGTGAGGAACTACACATCTCCCCTGTGTCACTGGAGATCTGGGGTCACATACACTGTGGAGACTCAAGCACTCTTGGACAAAATTCATTTGAGATGACAAAGAGTGGCCCATTTAAACCCTTCTGCACAAGTGTCCGTTAAAGTAGGAGATGTTTTAAATGGCCTTTCCTATTTTGAATGTTAAACATACGTCTAATGGAAGACAGTATTGGAGACAGTTATTTTGAAGCCAATAATTCACTGCAGAGCTATAGTTCAGCTCAGCACATAGATTTAGAAGGAGCTAATTCATAATACTTGCTGAGGGAACAGCCCCAGACTGCAACAAAGAGTGCTCTGTTGTAATTAGTACACTCCACAGTAACACCTCTGTTAATGGAAAGGAAGTGTTTCAGTGACTCACTTCTTGCCAGAAATGTTACTACCTTACTTTAAAAAGTATCTGCTGACTGCCTATTCCATTACCAGAGGTAGAAGATTTCCTTTCCGGCAACTACTCCTATACTTTCCAGGATGGATGAACCTTGTCCCAGCTCACAGATGATTCACACAGTATGTCCTGGGTTATTCCTCTCCTAGGAATGCAAGTAGAGAAATAACCAGCTGTGCAAGCTCTGGGCAGGAGGTCTCTACTCAGCCAAGACAGACAGGGAGGGACACTGTGCCTCATTCTCCACTAAGACCCAGAATCAGAAGGAGAAGATAAGACCCGTCACCAGTCCCTCTGCACTCAGGCTGAGGTCTTTGTTCTCAGTACCCTTCTTAGTCTCAGAGGCCCTAACTGCGTCCAACATAGGACAGTTGTCACAGGAGATCTCCACATGCTAGATATTGATACCAGCATCATGTGACTCGGTTTGGTCTGAACAGTGAAGCGAAGTGGAGGCCTTTTGGACTGGAGCATTGATTCATAAGCACCCTCAGGGAGGGTCTGCATCACGTGTTTATTCTTATAACCACTCTGAGACAACTATTTGGATTCAGCACTCTCAGGTGGTTAAAAGTGCAGTAGCCAAGGTGGAAATCCTTATCAGATAGAGCTTAAGTGAGATTGTACAATTAAATTATTTTTCTACCACTGTTTATTGTTCAAGAGTTATTTAATTACTTATAATCGGGAAATAATTAAATCAAACAAGGAAATGCACCATCACCAGAAATGCCTAAACTATAAAAAGCCTAATCTCTGAACCTCTCCCCATTACTGGAAAATAAAAAGATTTTGTTTAATTTCTATGGGTATCTCATAGACTTCATTGTTTTCTGAGCCAGTTGTCCACTTCATAGGTTTCATATTAGATTCTTCAAATGATAAATGATAAAACATTAAGACAGAGACACATTTTTTTCTCCTTTGAAAAGTTCTCTCATGTGGCTAACCAAGTCTAATACCAATATTTATTGAGGGCCTACTATTATTTTTATGCAAATTTATTTCTCTTTTGACCCTCAGCACAATTAGTGGAGGTGGGGGGGGGGTTCTCATTTTACAGATGAGGAAACAAACTTACAAGGCTTAGGATGTGTGGCTGAGTACACGGTCAGAACTGGGGTTTGCACCCAGGACTGTCTGATTCCAAAGCTTAGGTTATTAACATTGAGCAAGGCTTCTCCCTTTGTAAGAAACCTTGATACACCTAATTGGTAGTTGAAATCATTCTTGCAGACAGATTTCGTTCTTGCAGAGTAACTAAATCCCATTATCCTTCCTCTTGCTCCATCCCTTCTCAGTCTCTTAGTTCTTCTTTATTCTGGTCTTAACTTGAGGCATTCCATAGTTAGTTAGGTCTTTCCTCTAGTCATCTTCTAAGGAAACTTTCTGTTTGAGTTTGTATTCTACTGGAATTTATCTAGTAGTTGTTTTCCCAAACTGTGTTTCCTTGCCTTAATGCTTTTGCTCAAGTTTCACCCATAGTTATCCCGCCCATCCTGGAAGATGAATCTAATTCCCACTTTTATCATACAGGCTTCTCTGGCTGCTGAGTCAAAGATAATCTCCCTTCCTTGTGCACTCACAACCCTTAATTTGTCTTCACAAATCATCATCATTTGCATCAGTACACCTGCCCTGTGGCTGACATCACTAATTGATTACAGAATTCTTTACTACTGTCCTGGCCTTAGAATCCTCAAAACCATGCTGCAGGCAACAACTGTTAATCAAACAGAAATTCTATGTAAGATAAAAAGTATTTTGCATTGCTGGGTAAATCTTTCATTGGGCCATCAACAAGGAACTTCATTTAAATTGAACAGGAACTGATGTTACTAGCAAAATAAGTCGACTAAGTGTGTGTTTTGCCCTTGCAGTCTGTTGGAAGTAATGCATGCACAAATGTCACTAGCATAAGCCTGAGTGTGGTAAGGGCTACAAGACAGCCATGACATGCCCTGGGTCTTCAAAGAAGAGAGGTGGAACTGGGAGAGTCCATGGAAGGCTAGAGTTGGAATGGCCTTAAGTAGGTATAGTAGGACTCTGGGATTAAAGATCAGAAGGAGCAAGTCCAGGTAGAGGTGATAATGGACATACAGAGGCCTTATCCTCTCTGTGTCCAAGATAAGCATTAATGTATGTGTCTGTGCTTTCACACTCCTGTCTCACCTCAGTTTCCTGGGGATAAGGAAGCTTTCTTACATGGGCCTAGCATATCACAGCATCTAGCACTGCATTTGCTTCAGAAGAGATGTCCTAAGACCTATTTTGGCTGATTATAAAACCTTATTCACTGAAGGTTTTATTGATGAGCCAATCCCATTGATCCCCTAATTACCCCCTCAAGTTGTATGGGTTTTTGAATGGAGACCATGAGAAGCTCTTATCCCAGCCTAAGTCATCCCAAACATACTTTGTTCCTAGATTGGGGAGGAAAGCCATGTTATTAATGATTGTGAAGCCATTTTAGCATGAACTCA
This sequence comes from Galagoides demidoff, assembly GCA_963574575.1. NCBI lineage: Eukaryota > Metazoa > Chordata > Mammalia > Primates > Galagidae > Galagoides > Galagoides demidoff. The sequence continues at coordinate 2,877 of CAUYQV010134202.1, read as the reverse complement.
GCATGGCCCTGAAGCTTCCAAATGGGTGAGTGACTTTTTACCCTGAGGAATATCTGAATTCTCAAGAAACCAGCACCAGAATGAGCCTGATCTCTAGATAATTCTTTGTACTAACTGGATAAAATGGAAGGTCCATCTGGTTTCCCACAGTTGGGCTATGGCTTGGAGCCCAATTAGCATTGGGTGGTAGAGCCTTTCGGATGTGGCATTTAGCAACTCCTACATCTTTTGGTGAATTTATTTGTAAGTTTTCCCCCCTTGAATTATCCTTTCATATCCTTCTCCAAATGCTGCCCATTTCTTTTCCTGTCTGGAGATTATTTCTCTGATAAGAAATTAATTAGCCTGTCCGTGCTATCTGTTCCAGGAGACCTTGAGCAACTGCCTGGGAAAACACCAGACTTGGCCATTAAAGAATAGGAAGATAGGTTTTTACATTTGATTATTAACAAAAGTTAATTGTCAACTGGAAGAGCTAATAGGCTTGTTCCATTTCTGCTTCCTCTTTGTGGCTCTCTTCCTTGTGCCTGGCCCATTTGCTGAGGTTTCAGCAAAAAAGGGATTGTGAGTTTTATGGAGTGATAGAGTTCAAGATCTTGTTGCCAGTTCAGAAGCCACAGGCCCTGTGAAACATGCCCAGGTTTCCTCTGTAACTGGTTTGACACCTGTATTGGATATTGCCATTTCCCAAGAATCTCCAACTAGTTTGTTTATTTTGAAAAGAAATTAGATGTTTACATCCACTTTTGTTTAAATGGAAATGATTACCTCAAGTGTGGTCGCTTTTTTAACCTCAAGTCAGTAACCATAAAAGACTGGATTTATTACATTTAAGACCCAGAATCCTGAAGTTATTTGTAGTAGTGCTCATCCTCCAGATGGTGAAGCCTTCCTGAATCTTGCCCAGGGCCCTGTGTACTAAGTAAAAGGGTGGGTGGAGTACAATGGGTGGAGGAGGCTGATGTGGCTTTTTCCTCAGATTATCTCTCTTTCTCTCTGTCTCCCTTTTTAGAACCTCCCCTTGTGCCCCAGGGAACATCTGTTGTCCATGAGTGAAATATTAAGAAAGGGGGTTGAAGACCTCCACAAACAAAAGATTCTAAGAGTAAACAAAACCCTCCAGTGTTACTAGAAAAAGATTATACTCACCATGCTTGATCTGCTAGTCTCTGGTGGTCATCTTAGGTGCATTTACAGTCTTTTCTGGACCTAAGTCTAATCCATTGCTGTTACCAAATGAGCTGATCCATGTGGTACTTTATAAAATTGTAAACAGCCTTATAAATGTTTGTTTCATTTCCCAGAAAGAAAAACAAGGAGGAAGGGTGAAAATAGTAAGGTTTGCATTCTGGGTATAATGCTATTACTCAAAGGCATTGGTAGAAGATGTCATCTTTGTGTTTTAGGGTGCTACTCTCATCTTGTATGAAGAGGCATTTGGTCCCTTTTTTGTGTCGTGTGACATGTTTAATATCCCATATGTGAGTGTTCTTACCTTGGACAGATGATAACCAAACAAGGTGGCCTATCTTTATTCTTTCAGTGAGGATTAAAAGAAGCATTGAGGGTATTCACAGACAGAAATTCCTCACCTAGCCTTTCAACAGTGGGAGGCCATCTTCATTTTAATTTAACAAATATCACACAATTCTTAATATATGTCTTAAGTCACCTGGAGATAAAAATAAATATTTCTGGGGTCCTCTTGGAAGTAGGGAAAGAGAGGAGGGCAGAGAGTTGGCAGGCAGGCAACACAGTTAGAAGTCGTGAAAAACAGAGTTCAAGGGAACATGAGTTTTGTAAGCAGAGGTAAGAAACAGGCTGAGGAAAGTCCCAGTTACTTAGACTCTGCATTCAGGGCTCAGGGTTTACCAGGCTGGGGATTTGAGGCTTGTGGCAGGGTTAGAAAATCCAGGATGACCTCCTGCCACCTTCTTTGTCCCAGAGCTCAGTCTGCTCTCAAGTTGCTCCTCACTCTGCGCCGCTGCAGGAGAGATGGTCAGATTTTGTTTACACACAGAGAGAAGGCTTCCTAAGATTGTGTGGTAAACCAAGGAGGTGTTTGTAAGAGTTGTGAAACCAGTGACGGTGAAGAAGCAGTGCTCTGAGACCTGCCATTAAACTTGAGCAATAGGTTGTGTTGTTCAAGCAGAGAAATTCCAGAGCATCTCCAAACATACAAGTCTGAGTGAAGGGACTTGTAATTCCCTCAGTGACTCGGAGGCAAAATATTTGCCCAGGTCAAATATTTTGAAGAGGAGAGAGAGTGGACTGTAACCACAAGGTAGATGAAAGTATTTCACAGAAATGCATAAAACAAGTTGATTGATAGAATCACCCATGAAATTATCAGACACGGGCCATTTTAAGAGAAATAGACTAAAGAAGAGTCAAGCACAGGTAGAAAATGGGAGATTTTAGAACCCACAAGTCAAGTCATAGAAATGTATCTCAAGAAATAACTGTCCCACACATGTGTGGGCCTGACACACCGATCGTTTCAAACAAGACACCTATGGAGGAGAGTAAGTGTCTGGTTGGTCTAGGATTGAAAGATTCACCCATCTGCTGGGTTCTAAGTCAGTTGGATGTTTACAATTACATTCCAGTGGGAATCTAATTGACTGGGCCCTAACTTCCCAGCCATTCTCATCCTGGCTTGAACCTAAAGGGCTCCTCAGAATTGGGGGCCCCAGAAAACTGGGAAGTCCCAGGCATAGGAAGTGAGCACACAACTTCTTTTTTTTTTTTTTAATTGAATGGTAACTATGTACATTAATACACTTCTGGGGTACAGTGTGGGGTTTTCACATGCAATCCGAAATACTTCCATCAAACTGATCAACACAGCCTTCATGTCATTTTCTCAGTTATAGT